>CACVCL010023260.1:0-20936 GCA_902729485.2 Mus minutoides
CTAGTTGGCCATCAGTGGGAAGAGAGGCCCCTTGGTTATGCAGACTTTATATGCCCCAATACAGGGGAACGCCGGGGCCAGGGGGTGGGAGCGGGTGGGTAGGGTAACAGGGCCGGGAGGGGGGAGGATATAGGGGACTTTCTGGATAACACTTGAAATGTAAATGAAGAAAATATCTAATAAAAGTTGAAAAAAAAATGAAAAAAAAAAAAAAAAAAAAAAAAGAAGTAGGCTGAATTTCCCTCCTCTGATGTATTGATTAGACTTTGGGACCTTTATCTGCTAGACAGAATGAAACAGACAGAAGAGACTAGTTCATAAAGGCCTGGTAAAGTCCTACTAGATTCCTGTCTTTCTCCAACCAATTGCTCATGGGAAGCCAACTGCTTGCCACAAGAGTCCTTCCAAAGAGGTTCTGTACAGTTAAGAGCCAGGCTGTGCATGGACCCTCTTGGGCATGCACTTTGGCTCCAGTGAAGCTCAGGCCAGGAGGATCACGCCTGACAAGAGAGCCTGAGTCAGCCTTCTCACTAAGCAGCTGCCGGACTTCTGACCACAGGTCGGTGATGATTGATGCCTGCTGTTTTCAGCTGGCAGGTCCTGCGGCAGTTTGTTATACTGCGTTAGATTATTAACACGGCATATTTCCCTAAGGATGAAAGGAGCTCCCAGAAAGCTTTATAAAGTTTAATGGCTGCCTGCTTTGGATAACTTGGTAGAAATCAGTACTGATGGAAATGAAAAGTGGCTTTTCATGTCATTGGGATTTTTTTTTTTCTGCAGCTGTGCCAAACACACTATTAGAAATGCAAATTGGGGTCCCACCAGAACCCACTGAATCATAAAGGAAAGGAAGGATGCTAATCCTGCTTTAATAGAGCTTCCAGATGACTCTGCAGTGTCCACTGATATACTCAGCTATCCTCAGAAGAGACAAGGCCCTGCAGCCATGCATGTCAACACAGCCTGAGAAGTCCCTAGGCCCACGAGGACCCCTCAGCCAGCCAGCTTCGCATCCTGAGAGATGTGAAGCTGCTGGTGACATGGTGTGTGTGTGGGGTGCATATATATATATATATATACACATATACATATATACATGCCTAAAGACAGGCTACCAGCCAATACTATCCTTCCAATATAGCTTCCTTTCATTCTGCATATGATGCTGGCCTGGGATGAGTGTGTTGTCTATGTCATTACCAACTGTCTGGGTTCAGTAAGGTCCATTAGCCATTGGTGTGGTCTGGAGCTGTGTAGCACTCAGGGGCCTCTTCAGCCTCATCAGGGGACACAAATGAGGTGCCAAGCTCTCCAAGCAGTCATTCCCCCTGGCTCAGCAGGCCCTGTGCATGTGGGAGGTAAGAATGTCGATTGAGCATGCCCAGTTGTGCACAAAGGCAGAAGTTTACTCCCAGTAGTGGGTTATCAACAGCGTGGTGTCCTCACCTTGATAAGCTGTCCTGTGATATAGAAGCTATGCAGGTGAGGATGGCCATTTAGAGGCATCACCTTCCTAGAAGACCTGTTGCCTAAAACCACTTACCCAACATGAGCAGAACAACCCTGATTAACTCTGTGGACCTGGGCAGGGTGACAAAGCTTCGCTGAGCTGTCCACATACCCCACATGTTCTTGTGACTCTAGCATTTGGGCTCTGCTTCCCTACAGGCTGCCTACCTCCACCAGCAACCAGGACCATACTGTTCAGCTTCTCCTGTCCTCCCAAACAGCATGCTGACCTCCAGGCCTCATCTCTCCCTATGTATCCTGATCATGTATTCCCTTCCAAAGAGCTTGCGGTGGCCCCAGCAACATGTGCCCTTCCTCACAGTGAGCTCTGTGACTCTCCCTCCTAACCACTACCTCTCACTACCGTTGTTCTCATGAGGCCTGGTACTCTCTGTGCTAAAGTCTCCTCTGAGACCCTCATCCAATTGTCCTTCATTGCCTGTCACACCACTTACCTATCAAGGTAAAAGAGGTCCAGAAAATTCAGAAACCATATAATGACCCTTTAAAGAAATTCTGCTCCATGTTCAGGGGATAACCCCCTCAATTCCATAGGAGATTACAACTGTTGCAAAATGGAAATGGAGCAGGTCAAGAGTCTTACCCAAGGAAATACCCTAGACAGAACCAATCATGGAGGAGAGGAGTCAGGATGAAGGAGAGTTGCAAGAAGACTAAAGAGTCTTCCTATCCAAAGCCCCAGGACTCCTCCCACTCCTGGGAGCCCCTCCTGCCCCTAAATAGGAGCTGTTTGTTCTAAGAACATTGACCTATTTGTTTCTTTGTCTCTCTGTCGCTGGTGTTTCTCTGTTCTCCATCCATCTGTAACTCTGTGTCCCTGGTGTCTCAGGATCTCTTTCACTCTTGGAGGTTGCCACTCACTCCTTCAGGTCTGTAATGGTAACTTTGTTTCCCAGATCTCAGGATCTCTACTCTCACTCTAGAGTGGGTGACAGCTGCTTTAGTGTTCCTACCCCAGATCTGTAACTGTTACTCTAGGCCCAACATCCTCAGGATCCGGTCCACTTTCACTCTCTGGCCAGCAGAGCTTTAACATTCTGCCTCAGGATCGTTAAGTGTTACTTTGTGTCTGGGACCCCTCAGGCTGGGCAGTGGGACTCTCATTTAAGCATACCTGTCTCAGATCTCCTAACAGGTTCTCTCCCTGATGGCTGCTGCTTTCATGTCCCTGCTTCAGATCTCTAGCTGTCACAGCCTGTCAGTGTCCCCTCACTCTCCCACTGTCATTTCCCTTTATTGAATGGGTCTTCTTCCCAGGACACAGTTCATTGTCACAAGGAGCAAGCTCAGCAGTACATCTAGACAACCACCAATCACCCAAGATCCCCTTAACATGTGTGGGGTTTCAGCCAGGATTTAAAGACCTCTTCCAGTTGGACTTGCACTTCCCTTACTGGGATTTGAAGAGCTCTTCTTAACATCTATATGACTGACTGATGATCATAATGAGAGACTCTGAGACCCAAGAAACCTCTCATGAGAGGACCCCCAGCCACAGCTAGGATGGCCAGCTCCCTTAGTCAGCACCCCCTTGTTTTCTTTGGGGGTTATGGAGAATAGGGGGTGTAGGCATATATTTTTCACAGCCTACTTCAATAAGGGTACAACCTCCTCTATAGTCTACCACCCAACAGAAGTAGTGGGAAAGAAAGATTATTAGGAAATGGAAGAAGTGGATCTGTTTAGAAATAATTCTTTGGGGCCATTCCAATCTTTATTGTTCTCAGTCCAGTCCTCTAGCAAAACCAAACAAGAATCAGCAGCTTCAGACTGGTCCACTCAGCAGACACCACACATGAATCAGCAAGGGCAGTTTAATCCAGAAAAATTGTGGGGCTTCCAATCAGCCGAAGTCTGCAGAAGCAACAAGAAGCTGCAAGAACCTCTTGAGAAGCTCCTTGGCAAGTTTCTCTCTATGAACTCACCACAAGTGAAGCTTAGGAATGCGATGTAAGGTGAACCAATACATGTGTGTTATCAGCAAAGACTATCTATTGAGGCAGAGCAAAACAAACCAATGCTCAAGCTCCCACTGGCTGTGAGGTCATATTTATATTCTTTCCAAACATCATGCATTCTTTCACATGTTTGCTATAGCAAAACATCATTTCATCTGTCTGCTTCAGCAAAACATCCTTTCACCTGTGTCTGCTTCACCTGTCTGCCCCAGAAAAAAATATCATTATAACCAACTGAGTCTCCAAAGAAACCAGAAATTTCTATTTTCTGGGAGCCTAAACTTTGGGGAATACATGGCTAAGGAAGGAGTGAGAGGAATGTTAGAGGTCAATTACAACAGCTGAAATTCTGGTCTCTGAGGTACATAAAATGACTCAGGAAACCTCTGACAGTATCAGCTTCCTACAACATCTGTGGAATACTTAGTTCAGATGGACACTTATGGCTATCAGTAAGCAGGAGGATAAAATATCAGGCTTTCCGAGTAGAATGGCCTGAGGTAACCCTTAAGGTCCATCCTCTCAGCCCTGAAACTCACATTTCAGATGGGGAAAATCTTGAACACTCATGCAATGATATATTGATAGAAAACTATACTGCCAGATCCAATCTTAAAGACAAACCCTGGTAAATTTCAATCTCCAAATGTTTGTCAGTGGCCATTCATTTGTACAGCATAGAACTTGGAAAGCAGGGTATTCAATGGCAACCAAAACTGAGACTGAGTCTACCCTGCTTCAAGTTAACACGAGGGTTCAACTGGAAAAGTTTATTTCCTTAACAAGGGCTTTGACTCTTAGTAAAAGATAACTGGCAAATATTTATAGAGACTCCAAACATATAGACTTGGTGTTGCATGCTTATTGGGTTTGGAGTGGAAGTCAAGGAAACTCACTTCAGAGACAGAAGCTTTAAAAACAAAGGCTTTGTTTTCTGAGCACTGAGGGAGTTGGCAAGTTCGGGATCTGAGCTATATCCCTGAAAGGAGAGTGCACAACATTTTTAAAGGAGGGGAGCACAAAGCGAGGAGGGGGGTGCTGCAGTGTTATCCAATTGTATTTTGACATTGAAGGCTAGGCAAGGGAATATCTGTTGAAGACTGGGCCTTCTGCAGGACACTTGGCTCCAAAGCCCTTAACTCATCCTCCTGGACATTAGGTCCAGAGCTCAGAGCGATAAAGGGACAAAGGATTTGGGGTAGCTGCATATAGTAAATTAGGGCATAACAGGCAATTCATTATATATTTTTATAACTTACATACCTTGGTTTAGATAGCAGAAATTTCTATATTCTTTGCCAGTTAACAGACAATTAAGAAAATATTTGGAGAACTGGGATAGGTGTTCCTTCCTAGGCCTGGGAACATGAACCTGTTTAACCCTGCTAGCAAAATGGAAAAGTTATCCTTGAGATGGCTGGACTCCAACAACTGTCTCTTTACAAGTTGTCCCTGAGATGTCTGAACTCAGGCAACTGTTTACAACAGAAGCTGTTAAGCTACAGGGAAGTCCCACCTCCCCTAGGACCTGGGACCTTGAATTTAGTTTCTCCCTGTGATTGATTGGAGTCTGAAAATGAAATCATAGTGCTGAGAATAAGTTTCTTTCCTCATTCCCGACATGCTCATGCTGCCGTCTGGAAGGAGAGGGAATTACTGACCACCTTGGATGAGATCTTTGACTTATCAGATCAAGTTTAGCCTCCCCAGGAGAATGCAGCCACACACTGCTGAGGACACCAGGAGGGAAAGGACTTTGGGGTAAACATTTGTAAGATAGGGCTGCCAAGGCATTGACACCTTGGATAGAAGAAATGCTTCTTCTGTTGGGGGGACTCCATCTCAGCTCTGAAAGGTCCTCAAAATCGAGGAGGCCTAAGGACAGGGTGGCAGCTTGAATCATCATGGATTACCACAGATCTTTGGTCATCTTAGTCCCTTTTCTGAAATATATTTACTCCCACCACCAAGTGTACCAGTTGGAAAGAGAAAACTCCAACTTAAGGTATGTTTGTAAACAGAGGACTATTGGAGGCTACAACCCAGAGTAGAGAGAGGACTTTGGAGATTATCTGCCACATAGTTCAGAGATGCAGAGACTGTCAAAAAGATTTATCACCATAGTAATCACTTGCCTACCATGCATGCCATGACATGCAGAGACAGGGAAAATATTAGGGGATGACTGACAAATAATCTTACCAACTTGCCCAGGGAACCTAAAATCCATTTGTTACTATGATAAGTAGATACTCACTGGATGGACCAATGGGATATTGTTTGGCAATTTTACAAAAGAAACTGATGGAGAAGTAGGGGTGGTCTAGGAAAGAAGAACTGGACCCCTTCAGATGGACTGCTTCTTGCTTCCCCATTGCCTAAGCCTAGGAGATTGTAATTGTTAAATAATGGTTAGCAGGGGTGTGTGGGGGGGGTGGGGGGGATAGACTATCCAAGGGAGAGTACCCTGGCAGGACCAATCAGGGAAGAGATAGTGTCTGAAGCTGAAGGAATCCCAGGAACTCCTAGTGAAATCCCACATCTGAAACCTCCCCTGGCTCCTTGGTTAGAGGTGTTTCCATTCTAATAATTTGTTAGATTTTTTTCTTTTTTCTTTGGTGGTGGTCATCTCTTCTCTGTCAACCTGCAACTTTGTGTCTAGGACTCTCAGGCTCTCTACTTTTAGGCTGGGCTGCGTGACAACTGCATTCATGTCCCTACTTCAGACCTAACCATTATTTGTTTGTTGTTTGGAACAAGATCCCTCCTCTTGCTCATGGGCAGGCTGGGGCTGCTTTGTATTCTGCTTCAGGATCCCAATGGTTATTTTGAGTCTGGGGCACCCAGGGATCTCTACTTTCACTTTCCAAGCAGTGCAGCTACCACTTGACACTCCTACCTCAGATCTCTGTTAGTGGCCCCTTGATCTCCAACTCCAACCTCTCTTTCCAGCCTGGGTGGGGTTTTTTCCCCAGAACCTTCTCAAGGAACAAATTCTGCAGTACTCATAGCCAACCACAACTCACCCAAGACCCTCTTAACAATGGTTTCCTCACCCATGGCTCCCAATCAATGGGGGTTGAAAATATTAGAGAAAAATGATTGAGGAGAGGGCTCAGTGGTTGAAGTGTTTGCCATTCAAATGTGAGAACCAGAGTTCAGATTACCCAAACTTTAAATTCTAGCTGCTGTGGTGGCCTATATGTAATTCAGCCTCAGAATGAAGGGACAAGGGACCCGCAGAGCTAGCTGACTCATAAGAGTAACCATATCTGTAAGCTCTGGATTTGAGAGACACTCCCTTGGTGAATAAGGTTAAAGAACCATTGGCAATTATTCCTGACCTCAACCTTGGGCATCCATGTGTATTCATGCCCATAGATGTGCACTCAAACACATGCAAAAGCATGAATACATGCATAAAAGTGGAAAAAAGTGTTAGAGTACAGTAACATGTGCAGACATCCTTGTCACCGTTCCTTAAACAATGAAATATAGCTACTGATCACATAGCATATTTAGTTTACTATTCTCAGCACCTGGAGATGAAGCTCAGTATGAGGGAATGAATGTGGTTCATACATAGTGTGCTCACAGCCTTGAGTACATTTTAGTTCCCTAGGGACCCTAAAACCTGTCTCCAAGGATATGGATTGGAGCAAGGAGAACATTGCTATTATGTTTCCCTACAGTTTCCCTTTGCACCAATCACTTTGTCAGCCAACTGCCTCCCACAGCAATCCTTCCCATGACTCTGGAAACATTGTTGCAAGCCCTCATTAAGTCCTGCATTTAGGAAATCAAGTGCCGTAAAGTGCTTGGACCTACATTTGTGTTTAAAAGCCTCTGTGAGCTCCGCATAAAGGCAGTGCAGTCTTCCCATCCTGTCTCTCTCTGCCATGAAAGCAGATGCTGCTTCTTCACAGGCCAATTTGTTGCCTAACTAGAGAGGTCAGGCCACACCATTCCTGTCTGGCAAGTCAGAACTTATTTGCCCATCAATGCATGCACTGGGAAGAAGACAGACATGATTCTGAGCACGTGACATGCTTCACAAATAATTTCTATGGAAAACAGCAGTCAGACATAATGCAGGCCCAAGGTGACCTCATCACCAGAATCTGTTCCACTTGTCATTAGACGGATCACACTGCATCACTCAAAACGTGAAAGAAATGAGAGGGTGACACACAGCGGCATGACTAGGAGAAACAGCATGCCACAGGACCCTCAGCAGCACAGATGGGGGGTCTGTCACCCCTAGATTTGTCTCTGTAGCCTCTAATGCTATACCCTCCTATTCTTCCCACACTCTCTATACAACACAGCAGGCACACACCGTTGTAAATTGTCAGACAAGCTTATTCTTGTGAAGACAAGTGAGGAAGGCAAAAGTGTCCAAATACTGAGAACAAGATTCAGAAGCAGTGAGCCTGTTCCTCAAGTGGGAGAGGGCTAGCCCAGTCTACATTCATGGCCTCACTGCGGCGCACTACAAGATGTGGTGCTGATAGAAGCACCTAGAGTTGACTTGGGACATGCTGCTGCTGCAGCCCTGGGGAGAGGAAGAGAGGGTGCGTGAGCACACTGCCTGGCAAGGGAGGGAAGGGATGTGTCAGCGAGAGCATGGAAGATTGCAACCTGCAGTCCCCACATCAAGTGGAAATCATAGGAAAGGTTCTGCCTGAATGTGGATACTGTCTGCACCCTGTGAGCATCTGCCATGTGATAGGTTCTAGAAGGTTCCACCATCAGGCAGTAGGTGAAGCTACAGGTAAGGTTTGGAGGACACGGAATTTGGAGGCAAATAGCCCTAGAGTTCCAGCTAGTTCCATTTTTTTTTTCCATAGACACTGAGGCCCAAAGAGGCTTGGCACCTTGGTTGCTTTCACTGTGGATTTATAGCAGAACAAGATAGAATTCAGAGAAGGCACCTACTACCATACACTTGCTCTCACAGACCCCATACATTTCTAGGTGCTCTTCTCCCCTCATGTTCTCACCTAGGGTTCTGCCCTTCTATTAAGTCTGTAGTACTCTGAAGCTCACATCTATTTCCACTACTTAAATTCCCACTTACCCAGTGCTGTCTTGGTTTGATATTAAGATTGATTGAAGCAAGTAAGTGGCTATCAATAAGCAGTGTTTATTTATTAAGGGTTTTCTTTGTATGTGTGTGTGGTGTGCTTGAGTGTGTGTGTGTGTGTGTGTGTGTGTGTGTGTGTGTGTGGTGTGCTTGAGTGTGTCTGTGTATCTGTGTGTCTCTGCATGTTGTGCCTGTGTGTGGTGTGCACACATTGCTTTAGCAAAAGGCACCTCCTAGGGATGTTGGCTTTTGGTGACCTACAGGACATGCACAGGACTTGAGGTCTCACTTGGCTGTCCTTCCCTAAAGTCAAACAAGCAGGTTATGGGGTGGTTTCCTCTGTGTTGTGCTGGGCTGTGTGCTGTGTGCTGTGTGCTGTGTGCTGTGCTGTGCTGTGTGCTGTGTGCTGTGTGCTGTGCTGTGCTGTGTGCTGTGTGCTGTGCGCTGTGCGCTGTGCTGTGTGCTTGCCCTCATATTCCTATCCTCCAGAAATGCCAGGCTCACTGCTGCCATCATGACACTGGAACAGGAGAACCTCCCAGTACTGACTGAATAATGCTGAAGATTGGGGTTGAGGGGGATAGGCTATTTCTCTCTCTCTCTCTCTCTCTCTCATGTTAGGAATTGTATTTAAGGCTTTACATGTGCTACACTGAGCTATATTTCCCTCCCTTGGAAAGACACTGTGTGTGTTTGGGGGGTGGGGGGCGGGGTAGCTGCCTGTAAGTGGCTGATGCTAATTAAATCCATTGAATCACCAAGATAGAGTTGGGTGGAATCTTTTTTTTTTTTTTTTCCTTTTGTCTTGTCTTATGCCCCTCTGGGGTTTCTTTGTCTTCCCAGGGAAAGTTTTCCTTTAAACCCGTGACAGTGGGCGGTCCCTTCACAAAGGAAAGCACCTTTCCCAACCAGCTGAAACCAAATGTAGGAGTCGTAAGCCTCCCCTTGGCGCTTCGCCTGCTTGACCAACAGAGAGTATGTTTATTATGGAAACTGCAGTTTTGCATGTTCACCTGCTGAGTCCCTAGCCTGAAGAGTGCCTCCGTGGGTATCAGAAGCATCTTCTGGTCAGACTGTAGGTCATCAGCATCTCTGGAAGGTGCATGGCCCCTGGGACATCTCAGAGACCATTCTGTGGTGTGGCTGACCATGTGCCACAACAGGCCTATCCTGGGGGGGGCAGTTTTAGGGGACACTATCAGACACTCACAGGCTGTGTGCTGAACCCTTGAATCTTGGGTATCCTGAAAGGTAGCCTCATGTTTCCACTTTTTCCTGTGATATGGGGAGATGTGCCTCCCTGGTCTGGTGCAGATCACTTAGATCAGAGGGCTGGAAGATATGTCTAATTCATGTCAGTGATAGGAAAGCCCCTGGGGACAAGGAGTAGGGACTCGTGCTAGTTCCATTAGAAGTGCAAAGTCAGGCTTCTGTGGACAGGCACAGAGGGGAAAACTGATATATCCCCTGTATCTGTACTATGGTATGACTCCCATGTCTGTCTGTGACATGGCATACTACCTGTGATGTGGCCCATGTGTCTAGGACATGGCTTACTTCCTTTACTATGGCTTATGCTTACACCACGGTACACCAGCTGGCTCATCATCTGGCTCATTGCTAACACATGGCTTGTGTGCCTGTGATATGGCTCATGTGTTTGTGATGTGGTTCTGCTCTATGTCATATGACTTGACATGACTCACATACCTGTCTCTCGTCTTTCTCTTAGGTTCAGGGTAGTCACTGCAGCAGATCCTGGGGTACAACTCACCTAGCTTCTCAGACTGATGGTAAGTGATAGTAAGGAGATCATTCTGCCAGAAGGTTCCACAGCAGAGCCAAAGTCCCCAGCACCTACCTTCTGATTAGTCTGCTTTGGGTCTATAGATCACATGGGTTCACAGCAGGAAAAAAATCTGAGTATGGCCCCTACACTCCACCAGACTATATCATCTGTGAAAGCATCTCTAGCTATTGAGGTTGGAATCCTTTGCATATGAATCACACTTCTCAGTCTTGTTATTATTTTCTATCAAGGAAAACATTTACATGTGCATCTCACTTACCCCAACTGATTTCATTGTTATAAGTGGCCCCTCAATGCCCCTGGCCACCCATGACTGGTAATCACTTGAAACATGTACAGTCTGGTGAACCGAGTGTTTGGCTGAATTTGGACTGAATCCCTATGTAGAACTACTCACTCCTATGTGAACAAGTGAGGCCTAGAGCCTCAAGTTCTCTGTAGAACTACTCACTCCTATGTGAACAAGTGAGGCCTAGAGCCTCAAGTTCTCTGTTCAGTCTGATTCTCAGCTAGTAGGCTGACCAGATAATTAATTTGATTTCCTCAAGGTATGGAAAAGGTTGCTAAGGAAAATCTAAATCCCTACGTGGAGCCAGGCTATATGCAGGCTCTGCTGTCAGGCTCCTAACAGTATGGATCCTGGGTACCTGGCTCATCTTGAAAAACAAACAAAACAAAACAAAAAAACCAGAAATGATGTTCATCTCCCTGTACAGTAAACTCACAGAGGCATTTAACCTAGATAATGTGAAGTGTGAGTTTCAATGTTGAATTAACATACCAGTCTAAAGTTTGAGTTTAGTGCGGGTGATTATAAAATTAAGTATGGTTTGAATTCTGAGACAGTATCCTTCCCTTCAGAGACAGTTGTGCTCAAGGAAAACAATCCAGCTTCCTTCTCATGGTGATGGATTTTCCAGGTCCATCTCAGCCTGACTTGGGTCACAGATGACCTGGGTTCCATGGAGAACAGTGAGCTATAGCCACTATGATCTCTAGGCACAGACAGCACACAGCCAGGCTGAGAAACCAACAATGGCTACATCTCCACACAAGTGACTATCTTTTTTGTTTGTTTTGTTTTGTTTTGTTTTGTTTTTTGAAACAGAGTTTCTCTGTGTAGCCCTGGCTGTCCTGGAACTCACTTTGTAGACCAGGCTGGCCTCAAACTCAGAAATCTGCCTGCCTCTGCCTCCCCAGTGCTGGGATTAAAGGCTTGCGCCACCACTATCAGGTGCTCTGATTTCACAGCATCCCCTGAAGACCCCCACAGGGTTCTCATGCCCACGTGACAGGAGGGAGACAAGCAGTGTCACCACTACACAGCCTCTTGCTTTGCTGAGGTCAGTAGCCATTCCTGGTCACCTGCCCACCCCCACCCATCCTCAAGCCAACAGACAGAACATTTCACAACCTGCCTCCTGGTGACATTAGTTAATGGTGCCTGCGCATGCCTTGCCAAGATTCTTGCTGGGCACAGTCTCCATTTCTACACACAATTGCAGATCCTGTAAGATCCAACCAGAAATACCCCTATTTCAAACACGGGTTGTTCGTGCACCCCACAAATCACGAGACCTGTCTTGATGCAAAAAGCATGAGGATTTTTAATCGGAGCTCCGGGACGACCCGTATCCCACGCAGGGGACAGGGGGGTCGACCTCGTGGCTCGAAAACCAGGAGCTTTTATAACAATGGGGTAGGGGGGTTGGGTAAATTGGCACGGTTTCACATGATTGGCTAGTTTAAACATCAGCAAGATACCCAGGTAGGAGGCAAGGGGGGGGGTGGTGGAAAGGGGGAGGCAATCTACCTAACAATTAAGTCATGTGCTACCTTAGGCAACCTCCTGGGGCATTGAGACATTCCACAGAGATATTCAGAGGGCATTGGCTATTCTGTGATTGTTCCAGGAAAGGCTTGCCCCGTACCTAGAGCCATCGGTTAGTTTAAAGGTTCACTTTCCCCCCTGACACAAGGGACTCTATTTTGTCTTTGGTTCCGTACTACTCTTTCAATCCTGTGTCCCCATTTCTCACTCTTTTCCATGTACACAGTGGTGGTTCCTCCCATGTGTGCTTTGGACACATGATTGTGTCAGGGATGCTGGAAACATGGCTGCTGGGTGAATGACTGGGGAGCTAGGGAGTCATACCCACTCCATCCATTGTCAGACCGAGGGACTGAGTTTCTGAGCTCTGTGGTGAGAGAAGAAGCTCACCAATATGATTACATGTCCCTGAGACGCCCTTATACTCATGCCATCTGCCTGAGCCAGGGATGGAAGGGGTTGAAGACTGGCTGACACACTGTGTTTGATTTCAATTGCTTCCCCAACAAACTCCAGCCTTTGATTTTTCTTTTTAATTAACTGCTTGCCTCACTAATAAAACTGCTTTCTTTTGCCAAAGGATAAAATCTCTGGCTGTAGCCAGGGGAATAACCAGGGAATTAAAACAAAAGGTTAACATTATTGCTTCAAAAATAATAACAAACGTGGAAGGAGATTGGGTTTCAAGGATGGCTTCAGCCATCTCTCACAGAAAGAAGGGTCTCAAGGCATAGCACATCAAAGCAGACTAAGAGAGTGTCTGACAGACCCTGAGACACATGTCACATGACCACTAATGCCTTTCTATTGCGACCCTTCCCTTCTCTGTAACTAGAGGCAACCTTATGCTAAGGAACTGGTTTGAACCAGACAACATGATTGATAGTGGTCTCAAGGCTAGAGTTAGGACCACTACTGACAGTGACAGTGGGTATAGCCATGTGTGTTATAGTGAGAATCACACTTCAAGCTTGTTTATAACATCCCCCAAGAAATGGCCTGTAGGATATGTGTCTGTGCCTGAAAAATCTGAATCCCAGAAATTTCACATAGCTGTGGATCTTCCCATAGCCACAAAACTCAGAACCAGAACCCAGAGTAGCAGAGGCAGCTGACTAGAAGCTTTTTACACAGGAATCCTGTGAGCATTGCAAGGCCATGGAGACCCCTACAGGCTCAGAGGCAAGAACAGGTTAAAGATATGTTTCACAATGCAGGTGAAGTGCTGGCTCTGTAGTGAGATGTAGGGATGCTATAGTTGGGAGATGCAATACACTTAACAGTACTTCTGATCTTGAATTGGCTGACCCTACCTCTGTTTCCCAATCAGTCCTAATACTATAACCACATTCATTCCTCAGTAGCCACGGTAGGTCCAGGATCCTAGGTTACTGAACCCCTAAGATGCACAAGTCCATTTCACAAAGAGATGCAGTGTCTATGTATAACCCAATATATCTGTCCAGATGCTTTCAAACCCTATGGATAAATCTCATACTTGATACAGGAACACCAGACCAGCATCTGACACACTGTGAGGTTTAGGAAATAGCAAGAGAAGAAACATGCTCTATGCAGCAGTGATTTTGTTCCCCTAAAAATTTTCAATCCCTAAACAAATTTGGAAAATATGGAAGGCTGAGTGTATTTCTGTGTTGAGATCTGTAGAAGCTGCTTATGTATTCATGTGCATCATGTTAGAAAGTACTGGCCACGGGCCTTTCATAAAAGATGCTGGCCTGGTGCTCATGGCTGTATGCTGAGGTGATGCCCTCAGCAGCCAGTGGTCTTGTCATGTCTGAGGTCATCACAATACAAATGCATGCACATTGGGCTCTGAAAACTCTCTTCAGACCATAAGCCGGACATATCTGCAAGGATGGACCTGAGTGATTTAGCCAATGGTTACAAACTCTGCAGTTTTCAGTCCTGCCATTTCCAGAGTCACCACAGAGGAAAAGTGCCAAGCCACGGCCAGGCCAGTGCTGGCTAGTTCTCCTGAGGTGGAAGCTATCAAATGCCTTTCTATGAGACACCCCCCCCCCCGCCCCGCCCAGTCAGGAGGCAGCATGTGTTTGTCAAAGAGTGCCAGCTCAGGTCAGAGCCAATGAAACCATCCCACCACTGCACATCCCCTCCCTGAACAGGGCCAGCGAGCTTGGCACAGGGTAAAACAGTACAGTCATTACTTCATTAACTAAGTCAGCCATTTGGGAGGAATCAATCTATACATCTATTTATCTACATCTAATATATCTCTATCAATCTTGCTTATCTATCTATTATCAATCTCTATCATATCTATCATCTATATACCTATATTTGTCTGTCTGTCTGTCTGTCTGTCTGTCTGTCTGTCTGTCTGCCTGCCTGCCTGCCTGTTCTGTATGTCTGTTTTTATTTGATGTCAGTGGAGATCAAATCCATTTTGGCATGTTAGGCAAGCACACTGCAGTGGAGCCAGATTGCAGTTTGAGCCTGTGATGAGAGGACAGAATAGAAACTATATTTTTCAATCACCTTTGTAACAGAAACTAGGGACCTTAGACAGCACATAAAGGCTTAACAATAGGGTAAAAACTGAGAGCTAAGGTGACAGTGGCAGTGCTTGAGTCTTGGGCAGCTGAGGAGGCAGCGCTGCTGCCTGCCCTCATCCTCCCGGGATAAAGGTATTTACCTGGACAAAAGGTCTGTATGTGAGGTGGCCTCCAGGGAAAAGCCTACAGCCACCTGGAAGTACCTGTGAGGACATGTGCACGATGACTGGGCTCAAAGTCTTAGATGCCCTTGGCATATTGTACTTGGAAGTGAAGGCCTTGAAGGTGGCAACTGAGCCACAGTTTGGTCCTTGAGATATCTCCAATATACCAGGACAGGTGGCAGCATAATATCCAGAAATAGTAGGGAAGAAAAGGGACTCCTGATAGAAGAATTCAAGGATACAGAAATAAGATACTCTCCACATGCCAGGAAGAGAGGCCTTGGGAAGCCCCACAGAGCATATGCTTCTCTAGAATTCACCTCTTGACTGAAGGAGGATGAGCTCTTTACCTCACCCACCTATGGCATTGTCATGAATCTCTGTGCTGACCAGGGGAGATAGGAAAAGCTTCAAGTGGTTCTGCTGCTTGGCTTCATGGAGAGCCTCACTTTAGTGAATAAGCAGTCTCTTCATTGTGCTCACAGACCGCCCCCCCCCCCTGCATGGCCACAGCATGGCTATAGCAAGGAAACACGTGTTGGCCCTCTCACCTTTCCTCTATTAATATATTGCTATTATTTATAGTTTACAGGTATGTTTTGTATGCGTTAGTGTACATGTACATGTATGTGTGTACCCATGCTTGTGCATGTGTGTGTATGTGCATGTATGTGTGCACCCATGCTTGTGCATGCTCACATGTGAGTATGTGTGTGTGCATGTACACGCGTGCAAGTATACACCTGAGTATGTGAGTGCATTCAGAAGCCAGAGATTGACATCAGGTATCAGCTATTACAATCCACATTAAGGAAAACAATTTTTAGAATAGAGTAAGCCTGGGCTTAGGCTAGTAATCATAAAACCATCCTACACACGCATAACCTCCAACTGGTCCTGGCAGCAGGGTTAGAAGTGTGAGACAGTATAGTTATCCCTTCATTTGTTCACTCAGGAGGAAATTCAGGGCTCACACTGCTCTGAAACTCACGGGCTTGGAACTCTTCCTGTAAAAAGCTCCAGGTTTATTTTAGTCTTTACTTACACTTTATTTGTCTATTTCTATTTTCATAGCACTAGAGCATAAACTTAAGCCTTCGACATTCTAGGTAAATGCTCTGCCATGAAGCCATATCCTAACTACAGTTCAGTTGTTGTGAGAGGATAGGCTAGACACCTCCTATGTACCCAGTTGTTAGGGCAGTAGATGTAGCTCACCCTGCAGGCTTGATGACAACAGGGGAACTGGTCTGAAAAAGCAAGAGCTGAAATGATGGTGCAGGGTCACTTCCATCTTGTGCTGAGCCTGCTGCCATGAGCAGCTGAAGGTTGTGCATGAGTTAAGTGGGTTCATTAATACAAACCCAAGTTCAACCTCCTCTCCTTTAACACACACACACACACACACACACACACACACACACACACACACACACACTTGAATGATAGATTCATTATATATAATAAAAAATATATGTATATATACATATATGTATGTATATATACATATGTATTTATAGATGTATGTGTGTGTATGTATGTATGTATGTATGTATGTATGTATGTATATACATATGTATGTGAAGACTGATAGATTAAGATACACAATGCCAATTTCTGGGTTCTAAGAGCCCCCATCCATACAAGCTAAGCCTTGTACAAATTTTTAGGCGAGACAAAGGAAGCCACACTAGCCCTTCTCTTCCCAAGGATTAACTGTAAAAAGAACCTCTGACTGCTCTCCTAAAACAGCTATAAGGACACGTGCATAGGTTGAAAGATTGCACAAGCCCAGGAGTCTTGCATGCCTGTACAAACTTTGTAGAATCCAAACCAGCTTGAGGTCAGTCAGGTCTTTATAATATCAGAAAGGGGCCACGGCTGTGGAAACAGCCATGGCCATGGGCTTGGGCAACACGGTGCTTACTGAGGTGGACTGGGATTTACAAGCAGGAGCAGGAAGGAGAGCTGGGCAATGGGGCTAGATCTCAGTCTCTTAGGAGCCATACTGAGGTCTTGAAAAGAGTGCCCCAAGTTCCATGTTTACCTTCAAGACTCCCACTAATGTGCACACTACTGCTGAGGGGGCGTCTACAGCATCTGATAGAAAGTGTTTCCACTGTAGCCTCAGGCCCACAGGACACCTACCACCCCCTACTTGACAGCACCTGCATGCATCCCATTATGCCTCCTGAGCATCTTTTGCATTTTATTTAACCTCATATGTAAATATAAACAACACAGAATGTTAAAGCTTTGCAACCTGTTCCTTTTTATAAATAACTAAGTTCCTCCTCTGTGTCCCTGAGGTCTTTTTGGTGGATTAGCAATGCTTGGTCACTGAACCACATCCCAGCCCTATGAGTTTATTTTTCAGTGTGTTTAAAAAATTCATCCTCCACTACATTTTATCTTTAAAATCCTTATTTCTGTTTCCTTTTCTGTATTTGTGACAGGGTATTTGAAACCCCCATCATTAGCATATTGCAGAAAGGCTTATTATGTTTACACACTAAGTACCAAGTATGGGTTTAGTGTCACTCAGATCCCTTCCTCATCTGAGGAACTGGCTTGGGGGTCACTTGGGGCATGTCCATCCAGCTGCTCAGAGTTCTTGCTGAAGGGCAGTACAGCTCTGGTCATGGTATGCAACGTTCAGATTCTGGCCTTTAGTTGAATCTCCATCTGACTTATTTATATTCACATATGAGGTTAAGTAAAGTGCTAAAGATGCTCAGGAGGCTTAACGGTATGCATGCAGCTGCTGTCAAGCCAAGGGCAATAGGGGATCCTATGGACCTGAGGTTACAGCAGAGACCCTTTCAGTTGCCCAATATGGGCAAGGTGTCTAGTCTAGAAGTCATACGGTATACATTTTCCAAACTGAGTGACTGGTAATACCTATTTTAGATGCAAGAAGAAGGCGTCAAGACCTGAAAGGCCAAGGAATATAAATATTTTACAGTAGACCCTAAAAATTCCAAGTCTTTTCAGAAATTGATAGGGACCTTTTCCTTTTACAGTATTTACTGGACTTTTATCAGCACTCCAGATCCTCCACGGTGATTGTCTCTTATAAATGGAGCAATAATGTTCATTCATCCAGGGCATTGTGGCAGTCAGTGAATCCTCATACTTCAAAAGCTTTATAAACTGACCTCGCTAGGACTGAAAATTCCCTCCTTGGGAAGTATGTATTTGTCCAGACACAACGTCTCTGAGGCACAGCATTCTCAACACCATGGTGGCTCACCTCTAACCCAAGTTCTCTGCTAGCTAGCCATTTCCCAAGGTGTGCACACACCAGGAAGCCTATTGGTAAGGACTACAGGAAGAGGATAGCATACTCTAAGTGTGATAGAGAGAAGTATGCCACTAGTCGATTACAAATATCAATGAATCAAAATTATAATAGTCAGCACTTGCAATGGCAAGGGTATGAGTCTTAAAGATAACTGGTTAATCTTAAGCAAATCTTTGATTATATATTTATTTAATACTTTGTTTACATATTTACAAATTGATTGAACATATGAGTGAAGAAAATATTTATCTATGAGTGGGTAAAAAACACTCTGAGGCCCTGTCAACTGAGCATCTGTATTTCTGAGCCTGTATCAGGAGAGCTGCCTGCCACATCCATCGTAATAGCTTCCACGCATTCTTGGTTTCTCTCACTCTCCCCCTAACTTGGTGGAATCATTCTATAATCCCCCATGCTCCTCCTGAACATTCCTGCTGGCCAGCAATTCAAAACCAGGCTGAGCTGAGCATTAGCAGGCATTCCTCTTGATTGTTGTGGGATGAACAGTGGGTGCCTGGGCTAAGGTGGTGAGATGCAAATTCTAAGGAGGCAGACATACATAGAGTATAATTTGGTAACCTGGGACTCCATTTGATTTGGTATTTGTATCTATCCCTCTTAATAATGCACATGGCAACCTGGGATTCTTTTTTTGTACATACTGTTTATCCACTCCTATCAAAATATATACCTATCCTCCTGCATGGAGCTTCAAAAGCATCACAAACAATGGGATAAATTTCTTCTCTTCATGACAAACTTTTGCATTTTTATATTCAGTTGTACTCCATTTATATCTGGGAATGAAAACAAGAAGAATAGTCTGACCTGATATAGTTTGGGATGCATATGCAAAAGGCATAATGTGTCCTCAAAGTGCATATTTAGGGAACCTAGCTCTATTTGACATCTTATGCCTATGCATAAGTGTGGGTGCGGGTGTGTGTAATCTACTAAGTCTATTAGTGTGGTTTGTATGTATATATATTTTGTTGATCAGTCCAAGAACCAAAAGGAGGACTTCAGTTTTCGATGTAACATAGTTACAACACCAGCCAAGGATATACATTCTGGAAGCAAAATAAGGAAGTGAAATAAAGAAAAGGGTATATGGCACACCCCACCAAAGCTCACTGCCTGTAGCCTAATGTGCAAGCCTAACTTAAGGGATGCTGGAAAATAATTTCCTCTTTGGGAGAGGTGACCATGTGACCAAACTGAAGTTGTTGGCTTTTTTTTTTTTTTTCTTGTTTTTGATTTTGGTTTGTTTGCTTTTTCTTTTTCTATCTGTGACCCTTCTGAGTGATTAGAGTTTCAACAGTTGCAGAGAGATTTGGGATGGTGCTGGTCTAAAGCTCAGTTATAATGACTATCTTTAGCTCCCTTCATAGATTGGCTTCCTTTGCATGTGTGGCTTATCTGAAATGCTGTCCACATGGACCCCCTTCTTCTACTGGCTGACATAAGTTCAAAATAAGCCCTTCCTCCTGTAAGTGTCACAGTTCACAGTGTACAATCACACCAATAGAAAAGTGACTAGCAGTGTGTGTATTATGAGCAAAGTCTTTCAAAATGTACTAGGACCCTAGCTTCTGCAAAGTGAAAGCTAAGACTATCATTAGGTAACATCTAATGCCTACAGCTAAGATATTCTTACCTTTTTGCACCCCTCTTATTTGGTATTTCCACCAAAATATTTGAAGAGTATTGATTTAGGAGTTTCTTGGGTTTGTTGCTAAAGAAAACTTGACACCATCACCATGTTAGAAACATGGAGTTTGTGGTAATCAGTGTTTTACTAGGACATGGTCACTTGTGTTTGACTCTGGAATAAACAATTTCATGTACTTTGAGGTGAGAGCTGTGTTTTGCACACCCCTAACCCTTAAGGGATGTTGGAATTTAATTTTTTAAATTATAGACAACTCTTTACTGGGAACTAAGTTTGCTACTAGAAGAAAATTTGAGGATCATGTCTATTGTAGTCTAGCAATTATATGGTCAAACTCAAGGGGAATGACCCTTAATCCTTGTTAGATCCTTCTAATTAGGACGATGTAAACAAAGAGTCTAGGGCATAGGGGCTAGTGGTAGGGTGAGGGGTTTCAGCTGATCAGCCTCAGTCACATTACTAGAGGATTCTAGTAGTCATCCTCACCTCAGGGACAGAGGCAACTGTGGAGATGGAAGATGTTATCACATGGTCTTGAGAATGCATCCTTGGGATAGAGATGCTATCACATGGTCTTGGGAGTGCATCCTTTGGATAGAGATGCTATCACATGGTCTTGAGAGTGCATCTTTGGGATAGAGATGTTATCACATGGTCTTGAAAGTGCATTCTTGGGATAGAGATGTTATCACATGGTCTTGAGAGTGCATCCTTGGGATAGAGATGTTTTCACATGGTCTTGAGAGTGCATCCTTGGGATAGAGATGTTATCACATGGTTTTGAGAGTGCATCCTTGGGATAGAGATGTTATCACATGGTCTTGAGAGTGCATCCTTGGGAAGGAGATGTTATCACATGGTCTTGAGAGTGCATCCTTGGGATAGAGATGTTATCACATGGTCTTGAGAGTGCATCCTTGGGATAGAGATGTTATCACATGGTCTTGAGAGTGCATCCTTGGGATGTAGGATGTTTTCACATGGTCTTGAGAGTGCATCCTTGGGATAGAGATGTTATCACATGGTCTTGAGAGTGCATCC
>CACVCL010023261.1:0-20931 GCA_902729485.2 Mus minutoides
CCTTATAGAATCCTAGGAGTTTTCATTGTCTTAGGTTTCTAGCTTGTCCCAGAGATTCCATTTCCTGCAATCCAGGTGTCTTCATATTCTTTCCCTTCACTCTATTCCTACCTCATCATTCCTGTTCACAGCCACACCACTCCCTCTCTCCACCTCCAATATCTAATCTTTTTCCTTTCTCAGTGAGATTCACAAATCCTATCTTGGGCCCTCCTTGCAACATAATTTCTTTGGGTTTATGGTTTGAAGCCTGGTTATCCTGTACTTTATAACTAATATTGAAAGAGTAGTATGTAACCAAAGAAAAAATGGAGTCCCTTGTGTCAGGAGGGAAGGTGAACTTTTAAACTAATATAAGGAACTGAACCGTTGGCCCTAGCTACAGTGCAAGCTTTTCCTGGAACAATCACAGAATGGTCCAATGCCCTCTGAATGTTCCAATGCCCTCTGGACTGTTTCAACTCCCCAGGAGGTAGCCTAAGGTAACACATGACTTAACTGTTAGGTAAATTTATGGTTTTAGACTTCCCCTATTTCCTCCCCCCGCCCCCCCCGAGTTTGTGGGTTTTGCCTTTATAAGCTTTGTAAAATTTCAGGAGGGGGTCAACTCCCCTGTCTCCTGCATGGGATACGGGTCATCCCCGAGCTCCGATTAAAAATCCTCTTGCAGTTTGCATCAAGATGGTCTCTCGTGATTCTTGGTGTGCGCGAACAGCCCGTGTTTGGAGTAGGGGTCTTTCTGCTTTGATCTTATAGTATCAACTTATAAGAGAGAACATACCATGTTTGTCTTTCTGGGTCTGGGTTATCTCACTTAGAATAATCTTTTTTAGTTCCATCCATTTGTGTGCAAATTTTATGATGTCATTGGTCTCAGTAGTATTCCATTGTGAGTGAACTACATCCATTCTTTAGTCTTGTTTGGGAAAATTATGTAACCTTTAAGAAATGGAAGCTTGCAGCAAGATGTCCATCACTGGGAGTGTGGTGATGTTTTATAGCACCTTTTCTCTTTTTGTTGTCTCTGTGGTTGGAATGTGAACTCTCTGCTTCCTGACTTCCAGGTCAGTGTAATTTTCCTGCTTCCCGTGGCTCTTCTGCAATGAAGGTTGTATTATATTTGAAACTGTGAGCTGAAATAAACCTTTTCTTTCCTAACTTGCTTTACTTTTTGTCAGATATTTTATCACACAGACAAAAGTAATACACCCTATGCTTTATTTATGTTTTTATCATATTAACTGAAAATGGAAAAAACAGAAAAGAAAGGTTAATCATTCAGGATTCAAGAAGCAGAAAATATTGAAGTCAACTTCTGAACATAGTTTAACATGAGTAGATAACGTTTTCACCAACATGTACTTGTGTCCAAATTTTATTGCTATTCTTTGTTATATTCTAACATATTAAATGAATCTTAAATGATTTGGGGAAAAAAGCATGAAGCATAGCAAAATGAAAAGTAAGATAATTTTTATGGGGATTGCATTGAATCTGTATATTGCTTTCAGCAAGATAGCCACTTTTCCTATATTAATGCTGCCAATCCATGAGCATGGGAGATCTTTCCATCTTCTGAGATCTTCTTCGAATTCTTTCTTCGGAGACTTGAAGTTTTTATACAGATCTTTCATTTCCTTAGTTAGAGTCACACCAAGGTATTTTATATTATTTCTGACTATTGTGAAGGGTATTGTTTTTCTAATTTCTTTCTCAGCCTATTTATCCATTGTGTAGAGAAAGGCCACTGATTTGTTTGAGTTAATTTTATATCCAGCTACTTCGTTGAAGTTATTTATCAGCTGTAGGAGATCTGTGGTAAAGTTCTTGGGATCACTTAAGAAACTATCATATCATCTGCAAATAGTAATATTTTGACTTCTTCATTTCAATTTGTATACATTTTACCTCCTTTTGTGGTCTAGGATTTCAAGTACTATATTGAATAGGTACAGAGAGAGTGGACAGCCTTGTCTACTCTCTGTTTTAGCAGGATTGCTTCAAGTTTCTTTCCATTTAGTTTGATGTTGGTTACTGGTTTGCTGTATATTTCGTTTATGTAACCTTTAAGAAATGGAAGCTTGCAGCAGGATGTTTAGGTATGGGCCTTGAATTCTTGAACTTTCCAAGACTTTGAACATGAATAGGTGTTGGATTTTGTCAAATGCTTTCTCAGCATCTGATGAGATAATCATGTTGTTTTTTGTTTTTTTTTTTTTTTTTTTTTTTTTTTTTTTTTTTTTTTTTTTTTTTTTTTCTCTTTGAGTTTGTTTATATAGTGGATTATGTTGATGGATTTCTGTATGGTGAACCATCCCTGCATCCCTGGGATGAAGCCTACTTGATCATGATGGATGATCGTTTTGATGTATTCTTCGATTTGTTTTGTGAGAATTTTATTGAATATTTTTGCATCGATATTCATAAGGGAAATTGGTCTGAAGTTCTCTATCGCTGGTGGTATTGCAAGCTGGTACAACCATTTTGGCAATCATTTTGGTGGTACCTCAGAAAATTGGACATAGTACTACCAGAGTATCCAGCAATAACACTCCTGGGCATATACCCAGAAGATGCCCCTACATGTAATAAGGATATATGTTCCACTATGTTCATAGCAGCCATATTTATAAAAGCCAGAAAGTGAAAAGAACCCAGATGTCCTTCAACAGATGAATGGATACAGAAAATGTGGTACATTTACTTAATAGAGTACTACTCAGCTATTAAAAACAAAGAATTTGTGAAATTCTTAGACAAATGGATGAATCTGGAGTATATCATCCTGAGTGAGGTAACCCAATCACAAAAGAACACATATGATATGCACTCACTGATAAGTGGATATTAGCCAAGAAGCTTGGGATATTCAAGATACAATTCTAAAGAACACATTAAACTCATAAAGAAGGAAGACCGAAGTGTGGATACTTGGATACTTCTTAGAGAGGGGGGAACAAAATACCCATGGAAGAAGTTACAGAGACAAAGTGTGGAGCAGAGAATGATGGAATGACCATCTAGAGACAACCCCACCTGGGGATCCCATATACACCTCCCAAATCCAGGCACTATTGTGGATGCTAATAAGAACTTGCTGACAGGAGCCTGATATTGTTTTCTCCTGAGAGTCTCTGCCAGTGCCTGACAAATATAGAAGTAGATGATTACAGCCATCCATTGGACAGACTACAGGACCCTCAATGAAGGAGCCTGAGAAAGTACCCAAGGAGCTGAAAAGGTTTGCAGCCCCATAGGAGGAAAAACAATATAAACTAACCAGTACTCCCAGAGCTCTCTGGGACTATACCACCAGCCAAAGAAAACACATGGTGAGACTCAAGGCTTTAGCCTCATATGTAGCAGGGAATGGCCTAGTTGGTCATCAGTGGGAGGAGAGTCCCTTGGTCCTGTGCAGGTTCTATGCCCCAGTATAGGGGAATGTCAGGGCCAGGAAGTGGGAGTGGGTGGGTTGGTGAGCAGGGCTAGGGTGTAGTGAAGAGGGGGTTTTGGAGGGCAAACCAGGAAAAAGGATAACATTTGAAATGTAAGAAAATATCTAATAAAATAAAAAGTAAGTGTCTTAGTCAGGGTTTCTATTCCTGCACAAACATCATGACCAAGCAGCAAGTTGGGGAGGAAAGGGTTTATTTGGCTTACACTTCCATACAGCTGTTCATCACCAAGGAAGTCAGGACTGGAACGTAAGCAGGAGCTGATGCAGAAGCCATGGAGGGATGTTCTTTACTGGCTTACTTTCCCTGGCTTGCTCAGCCTGCTCTCTTATAGAACCCAAGACTGCCAGCCCAGAGATGGTCCCACCCCCAAGGGGCCCTTGATCACTAATTGAGAAAATGCCTCACAGCTAGATCTCATGGAGGCATTTTCCCAACTGAAGCTCCTTTCTCTGTGATAACCTCAGCTGTGTCAAGTTGACACAAACCTAGCCAGTACAGTAAGTATAAATTATTACTAATAATTTGACCTGTTAAGAAACTCTAATATGTATAGATGAGAAGCCAAAGGGAAAGTATTAGAAATATATCCTTGTTATAGTCAACTGCTCAATAGCCTTGATTTTCTTTAAAAAAATATTTAGGTTTTTGGATAGTGGCTCAGTGAGGGAGTGATGGTAGGGTGAAGCATTTGGGGTGTAAATTAATTAATTAATTAAAATATTCATTTGAATTTTAATTTATTTATATATGATGTGAGGGTATGTGTACACGAGTAGATCAGAGGCCAGAGGCTTTTGTTCCCCTTAAAGCAGGAGTTACAAGTGACTATGGATGGTGTAAAGTGGAAGCTAGAAGCAAAACTCAGGTTCTCTGCAAGAACAAAACATATATTATTGATTTTACCATCATTCTTGCCCATGAGATTTATTTTAGATGCAAAAACTCTCTTGCAAGTTAACTTTCATGTCTTTTGATTATTTCCCTATCTATCTATCTATCTATCTATCTATCTATCTATCTATCTATCTATCTATCTAAACTTACACATTAATAATGATTAAATGTTACCTTATAATCTTTGTAGTCAGTGAATTATGATACATGGCAGGCTATTTTGTAGAATTTATTTACATCAAAAATAAATAGCAATGTGTTCTAAAAAGATAATTATTTTTTCAGTTTATATCCATAATTAAGCTCTACATCCAAAGTTTAGTATTTCTTATTTTTACAAGCATACAATTCACAAATTTTAATTATATGCATCACATGTATAATTTGGTTCTAAAACAGTTTAGAATATGAAAGAAATATATAAAACACACAAATAATTGTGGTTCAAGTTCCCTAAATTGCTGCTAGAAACCTTCCCTAAATTATCAATAAGGCAGTTACTGTTTAAACTTTTAGAAGACTCAAAAGTTTCACAAAATTCTTACTATCCACAATATATTTTTAAAAGCCTTCATATTAATTTATTAAAAAAAAAAAAAGACTCTTAGACTGACAATGTCTGACTAAATCAACCATGGAAGTAGCAGTACGAAACTAAGAAAAGAATAAATCTCTTCATTCACTGTCCATCATCGTAGGTATGCAGGTTTTCTCAGGTGCCTGGCTGTATGGAAATGCTGAGACATCACTAGGGGGTGGGAATGCTCAGTCTAAGGTGTGGGGAAGACAGAGCTGGCTTGGGTGTCCAGAGCCTGTGAGGAGGCCATGCCATTGGGTTCTTAACTCTCAAACATCCAGATAGCACAGGAAGTTGTGAAAGAGTAGAGAATGGAATCAGGGGCTCATGGGCTGGGCACAGTGTTTAGCCCAGGGCCAGGGGAGCAGGAAAAGGGGAGCTCAGGCTTGTGCCATAGATGATTGTCCTTATCTTGGCAAAGGCATGCTTGGTGGTGGTTGTGCCTGGGAGCACAAAGAGCCCTGATGTGTGGGATTAGACTGTGGGAGAAGGCCTTCTTTATGGCTCCCCATGGCTGATCTTGGTGAAAAAGAAGCAGCCCGTGGTTCTAAACAGTTTATTGTCATGGTGGAAAATGGATTTGTAAAACCATACACCATTTCTCATGGTGGACCTAAGATTAAATACCTTTTGCAGGGAGGAATGTTTGGGAAGAGAAGCTTATTGGCTAAGCCGTCCAGGTCTCTAAGTACTTCATTAGTATGGAGAACTCTGCTTATAGGACATGTTTCTTTTATGTGAGAGGCATGGCATGTGTTCCACGTCAGGAGTCTGTCAGGAGCTGGAAGTCACCTAAGCCTCTGGTATGTGCCCATCGAATCTCCAGGTCTCCACCTGCTCTACCTTACCAAACTTCCTGGCATGGTTTTATGTCCCACACACCATCTTTGTTAAAGTTCAGCTATGTTATCTGTACATTACTCTGAAATCTCCTTATAATGTCTTTAACTGAAATCTCAGTTTTTTCCGATTTTTATCACATTCTTTAGCAGCTTGAGTGGTCTTTCTCAGTAGCTCATTTGCCTGTGACATTCGAAGTTTATGTCTCAGCCCTTTCTGAACTGATTCCCCCTCAACCGTCCCTGCTTCTGAGAACAAGGCCTCTTTCTCTTGTATTTATTTTTTCACATTCTTTTACATAGAACATATTTCCCCTTAATATTAATCTTCCATCATTTACCATGTCTTTTGGGATTCTGCCTAGGTATTTTCTGTGTTGGGTTAAATTTGAATTCCATCCCTGTGTTTTCCCATGTTTCCTCAGAGTTTGTTTAGTTTTCCCATTTTCCATTCATGGTTCCCATGGGAATGTGCAGTGCTCACTCATGGTGAGCAGCCATATTTTCAGCTCAACATTCTTCTCTCTGTCTTAACCTCAGTAGCTGGTGCTTAATAGACATTCACCAGTCTTTCAGTATTTTTTCAATAATGAAATGTTTTCTGACATTGATTACCTAAGATACAATTTGCTGAACACATGAAACTCAAGAAGAATGAAGATCAAAGTGTGGACACTTGGTCCCTTCTTAGAATTAGGAACAAAGCACACATTGAAGGAGTTACAGAGGTCAAGTGTGGAGCTGAAACAAAAGGATGGACCAACCAGTGACTGCTGCAGCTGGGGATCCATCCCATAATCAGCCACCTAATGCAGACACTATTGTATATGCCAGCAAGATATTGCTGAAAGGGCCCTGATATAGCTGTCTCGTGTGAGGCTATACCAGTGCCTGGCAAACACAGAAGTGGATGTTCACAGTCAGCTATTAGATGGAACACTGGGTTCCCAAGGGAGTAGCTAGAGAAAGTACCCACGGAGCTGAAGGGGTTTCCAACCCTATAGGTAGAAGAACAATATGAACTAACTAGTACCCCTAGGGCTCATGTCTCTAGCTCCATATATAGCAGAAGATGGCCTAGTGGGCCCCTTGGTCATGCAAACTTTATATGCCCCAGTACAGGGGAATGCCAGGGCCAAGATGTAGGAGTGGGTGGGTAGGGGAGCAGGGTGGGGATGGGGGAGGGTTTAGGGGACTTTCGGGATAACATTTGAAATGTAAATGAAGAAAATATCTAATAAAAATTGGAAAAAAAGAAATGTTTTCTGATATAGAAATATATTCTTTTATATTCCTTTACAACATTTTCCCTAATATCAGGTTCTTAAAGTAACTCACAATTATTCTACGTCTATGTGAGTTTAATTCCCTATTAAGTAGTTAGGTGTCCTTGGACAGATTAACCAAAGCTATAATGTTCCCATTTTAAAATTTGAAAACAATGGTGCTTTTATTAATAGGATGGCAATGAATAGTCCTTGAGATAAAGCACAAAACACTTCGCATGATGCTTGGATCTAACTAAGGACATCTTATTGTGAATTTCTATGGCACCAAATTTTTGTTAAACCAAAGATCAAGAGCAATGGATTTCTAAACTAAAATGCTGTATTAAGACCTGGGTTCTATAACAAGTTCTATTATTTTTATTGGATATTTTATTTATTTACATTTCAAATGTTATCCCTTTTCCCGGTTTCCCCCTCTGGAAAGCCCTATCATATCCCCCCCCCCTCTACTTTCATGAGGGTGCTCCCTGAACTCCTGCCTCCTCACCCTGGCACTGCCCTACAATGGGGAACCGAGCCTTCACAGGAACAAGGGCTTCTCCTCCCACTGATGTGCAGTCCATCTTCTGCTACATATCAGGTTGGCGCCATGGGTCATTCCAAGTGTACTCTTTGGTTGGTTGCTTAGTTCCTGAGAGCTCTGGGGGTTCTAGTTGGTTGATACTGTTGTTCTCCCTATAGAATTGCAAACCCCTTCAGCTCTTTTAGTCCTTTCTCTAACTCCTTTATTGGGGACCTTCTTAGTCCAATGGTAAACTGTGAGCATCTCCCTCTCTTATTTGTCAGGCTCTGAAAGAGTCTTTCAGGAGACAGCTATATCAGGCTCCTGCTAGCAAGCATTTCTTGGCATCCACAGCAGTTTCTGGGTTTGGTGTCTGTATATGGGATGGATCCCCAGGTCAGGCAGTCTCTATATGGCTTTTCCTTCAGTCTCTGCTCTACACTTTGTCTCGTTTCCTCCTGTATTTTGTTCCCCCTTCTAAGAAAGACTGAAGCATCCACACTTTGGTCTTCCTTCTTTTTTTATATTTTTATTTTTAATTTTTTTCTGGTAATAGGAGCTTTATTTGTAATACCAGAAACTGGAAACCATCCAGATGTCCCTCAACAGACGAATGGGTAAAGAAAATGTTACATTTATACAATGGAATACTATGCAGTTATTAAAAACAAGGACAAAAAAAAAGGCTTTAAACATTGATTGCATTCATGGGCCTTCTCTCCTATGTGTTATGTGTTCTTTTATGATATGTGAGACCAGAATGACTTGCAAAGGCTTTGCCACATTAACAACATTCATAGGGTTTCTCTCCTGTATGTATTCTTTTATGTCTTAGGAATTCACTGCTTCTTGCAAAGGCTTTACTGCATTGGTTACATTCAAAAAGTTTCTCTCCTATATGGATTCTTTTATGTGTTAGAAGACCACTACTTTGTGTAAAGGCTTTACTACATTGGTTACATTCAAAAGGTTTCTCTCCTGTATGGATACTTTTATGTGTTAGAAGACTACTACAATGTGTAAAGGCTTTACCACATTGGTTACATTCAAAAGGTTTCTGTCCTGTATGAGTTCTTCTATGTATTAGAAGTGATTGTGAACTCTAAAGGCTTTACTACACTGATGACACTCTTAGGTTTCTCTCCTGTATATGTTTTTTTGTGATATAAGAGACCATTCTGATGTGCAAAGTGTTTACCACAATGGCTACATTTATAAGGTTTCTCTCCAGTATGTTTTCTTTTATGCATTAGGAGATGATCATTATGTGCAAAGAATTTACCACATTGGTTACATTTAAAATGTTTCTCTACTATGTGGATTCTTATATGTATTAGAAGATTACTACTTTGTGTAAAGGCTTTACCACACTGGTTACATTCAAAAGATTTCTCTCCTGTATGGATTCTTTTATGTGTTAGAAGACCACTATTTTGGTTTAAGTCTTTACCACATTGGTTACATTCAAAATGTTTCTCTACTGTATGGATTCTTTTATTTGTTAGAAGACCACTATTTTGTGTAAAGTCTTTACTACATTGGTTACATTCAAAAGGTTTCTCTCCTGTATGGTTTCTTTTATGTGTTAGAAGACTACTACAATGTGTAAAGGCTTTACCACATTGATTACATTCAAAACCTTTCTCTACTGTATGAACTCTTTTATGGCTTTGAAGAGACATGTGAGATACAAAGTCTCTACTACACTGGTTACTCTCATATGTATTCTCTACAGCAAGTGTTGTTTTATGTATCTGGAGAGTACTGCTATATGCAAACGTTTCAAAATTTTAGACACCTTCATGAGTATCTCTCCAGTATAAATTCTTTCATGTCTTTTTTTTATCAATTAGTTTTTATTAGATATTTTCTTAATTTACATTTCAAATGTTATCCCGAAAGTTCCCCCTTCGCCCTGTTCCCCTGCTCACCCACTCCCACTTCTTGGTCCTGGCATTCCCTTGTATTGGGGTATATAAAGATTACAATACCAAGGGGCCTCTCCACCCAATGATGGCTGACTAGGCCATCTTCTGCTACATGTAGAGCTAGAGACACATGTTCTAGGGGTTCTGGTTAGTTCATATTGTTGTTCCTCTTCTAGGGTTGCAGACCCCTTCAGTTCATAGGGTTCTATCTCTAGCTTCTCCATTGTGGGCCCTGTGTTTCATCATATAGATGATTATGAGCATCCACTTCTGTACGAGACAGCTATATCAGGTTCCTGTAAGTAGACACTAGCTGTCCTATGCAATAGTGTCTGAGTTTAATGACTGATTATGGGATGGATTCCACCTGGTGGGGTAGTCTCTGTATGGTCCATCCTTTCATCTTAGCTCTAAACTTTGTCTCTGTAACTCCTTTCATGGGTATTTTGTTTCCTCTTCACAGGAGGAATGAAGTATCCACATGCTGGTCTTCCTTCTTGATTTTCTTGTGTTTTGCAAATTGTATCTTGGGTATTCTAAGTTTCTGGGCTAATATCCATTTATTAGTGAGCACATATCCAATGACTTCTTTTGTGACTGGGTTACCTCACTAAGGATTATATCCTCCAGATACATCCATTTGCCCAAGAATTTCATGAATTCATTTTTTTAATAGTGGAATAGTACTTTGTTGTGTAAATGTACCACATTTTCTGTATCCATTCCTCTGTTGAGGGACATCTGGGTTCTTTCCAGCTTCTGGCTATTATAAATAAGGCTGCTATGAACATAGTGAAACATGTGTCTTTTTTACCAGTTGGAACATCTTCTGGGTATATGCCCAGGAGAGGTATTGCAGGATCTTTTGGTAGTACTATGTCCTATTTTCTGAGAAAACGCCAGACTGACTTCCAGAGTGGTTGTACAAGCTTGTAATTCCACCAGCAATGGAGGAGTGTTCCTCTTTCTCCACATCCTCGCCAGCATCTGTTATCACCTGAATTTTTTCTTAGCCATTCTGACTGGTGTGATGTGGAATCTCAGTGTTGTTTTTATTGGTTATGACTCTGAAATACAAAGGCTGTCTTCACATGTTGAATAAACTCAGAGGGTTGCTCTTCAGTATGACATGTTTCATGCCCATTTTCTACAGTGTGATTTTCCTAATACCCCCAATAAAGTTGGAAAACTAATTAGTTGTAAACTTCTAGAACATTTAGAAGTCTAGTCAAAGTGGGGAGTACTAAATACTTATAATTGTGCTGGAAGAGGGAAAGGTTGTTGTTTCTTTCAATACTCCTTTGTTCACATGGCTTGTATACATTGTAACTAATGATATCCCTTTCATATCTTCTAGAACTTTGAAAGTGTTCTTCAATAGTATGGTCTTCCCAAATGTAGCCTAAAATATAGTACCAGAGATTTTATGTTATGATTTGTCCTGTGTGATATGTTCTGATGTGTCTGCTAGGTGCTATGAGGGAGCTCAGACAAGCTCAAAACTCCAGACATGGGTAGAGTGACCTATGATGATGTGCATGTGAGCTTCACTTGGGGACAGTGGGCTTTGCTGGATCATTCTCAGAAGAATCTCTACAAAGATGTGATGCTGGAGACCTATTGGAATCCTACTACTATAGTTGAAAATGATGAAGAATGAGGACAATAATCAATAATGGTTCTAAAGCTCATGAACTTAAATAACTTAAATTTTGTGTAACTTCCAGTAATATGACATACAATCCTTGGTCTTCCTTCTTTTGGAGCTTCATGTGGTTTGTGAATTATATCTTGGGTATTCAGAACTTTTGGGCTAATATCCACTTATCAGTGAATGCATATCATGTATGTTCTTTTGTGACTGGGTTACCTTACTCAAGATGCTATTTTCTAGTTTCATCCTTTTGCCTAAGAATTTCACCGTTTTTAATAGCTGGTAGTACTCCATTGTGTAAATGTACCACATTTTCTGTATCCATTCCTGTAGGGAGCCATTCAACCGCTCTTTAAAGATGGCATCGACCGATTCAGCTGTTCTGGCATAAATGACTCTTAAATTGGCATTAGGCAGTGTCAGCTGTTGTTTGATCTTGAGCCTGAGAATGCCTGGTGTAGTCATGAGAGAGCCACAGGGCAGCCCGAGAACACCTGGTGTAGTCACTCGAGAACACCTGGTGTAGTCACGCGAGAGCCACGGGGCAGCTTGGTGATTGGCCAGGACAGGGCTTAAGTAGCTGCTTCCGGGGAGGTTCTGGGCCGGCCTTTTGCCATTCGTCATGCACCATTGGCCACGTTGAGTTCCTGAGTAAACTGTCCTGAGGAGATACCTGGTTGTCCTGTGTCTTATTCCCACTGGACGGGGTAGGCACGCGACACATTCCTCTGTTGAAGGACATCTGGGTTCTTTCCAGCTTCTGGCTATTATAAATAAGGCTGTTAAGAACATAGTGGAGCATGTGTCCTTGTTATATGTTGTCACATCTTTTGGGCATATGCCCAGAAGTGCTATAGCTGGGTCCTCAGGTAGTATTATGCCCAGTTTTCTGAGGAACCTCCAGACTGATTTCCCGAGTGATTGTTTCAGTTTGCAACCCCACCAACAATGGAGGACTGTTCCTCTTCCTCTACATTTTCAACAAATTCTTACAAATGCCAGCTTTGGAAAGAGGGAACAGCTGTCTTAACATCTGCAGAACTGACTTAGAACATATAAAAAAATAAATGTTTTGAGACTAAGGTGTTCTAAACAAAGCCCAAGTTCCATAAACCTTCTATGGCAGTACTGGCCACACAGACTGATCTGTTGCCTCTGGAGTGGTTAGACAAAACTGACTGGAAAACTTAAAATGAACAGGCTCTCAGTCATGTACTGTGATAAAATTTAAGTCAAGGTTTCAAGATGACCTTTTTGTTGGTTTACTTTGGCTTTTGATTTGATTTATTTTCTTCACCTCTTCCTTTTCTTGCACTATGTCATCCTTTTAACTAATTTTGGGACACCTAAGGATTTTTGTGCACTCCATCATAGTGCACTCAACTTAGCTAAAGGCTTTGCAACTCTAGCTTTGGAGACATATACAAAGTTAAACTCATACATGGCTTCCTTAAAGCTTTGATGTTGGTCTTTGAGAGTTCTCTCTCTCTTTCTCTCTCTTTCTCTCTCTCTCTCTCTGTGTCTCTCTGTATCTCTCTCTCTGTCTCTGTATCTCTCTCACACAATCTCCTTACTCAGTATTCTCTCAAATATTACATCCTGAGCACAGTTCCCCTCTCTCTTCTCCTCCCAGTCCCTCTCCCCAACCTCCTCTCTTTAACCAATTTACTTCTCCATTTCCCTACAAAAAGGAGCAGACCTCCTAAGTCAATCAATCAAATATGACATGTCACTTGGATTTGTAGGGACTCAAAGGGACTGAAACTTTATTGTGGGACCCCAAACAGTAGGACTGGGGGACTGACTCTGACTCTTTTAACCTACTTTTGAAATCATTTTCCTTCTACTATGTTGCCTTGTTCAGCCTTAATATGAGAGGATAGGAACTCCACAGGAAGACCTATAGAGTCAACTAACATTGACACATGGGGCTCTCAGAGTCTGAGCCATCAAGAAAAGAAGTTATATGGGCTGAACCTAGGCCTCCCACATAAGCAGCTTGCCCTTTATTTGGGTGCCAAACACTTGGAATGAAGGCTGTCCTAAAAGCAGTTGCCTGTTTTGGGATATGTTTGTTTTACTAGCTGGGCTGTCTTGTCTGGCCTCAGTGGGAGACAAAGTGCCTAGCCACTCAGAGACTTGAAATGCCACTGTGGAAGGATACCTGTGGTGGGGCACATGCTCAGAGGAGAAGGGGAGGGGAGATAGAGGAATGGTTGTGGGAAAGAGGACTGGAAGGGGGCCAGTGAGCAGGATGTAAAGCGAATAAGCAATAAATGCATAGATACATAAATAAACAAACAAACAAATAAATAAATAAATAAAATGTACAAAAAAGGGAAATGATGATCTTGTTTTTGCTGCTGCTGCAGCTGCTGCTGGCAATAGTGATGATGGTGGTGGTGGTGATGATGATACTGTGACAAATTGCTCTAAGGCTTCAAAATATAATATAAATAAAACCTTAACATATTGCATTATATACAGTGGAGGTTTTGTAAATGCTATTTCACTGAGATCGGTTTGTGTCTGCCATAAGTTACTTAGGTTTTGTGAAACATTGCTTTTTTCAGGCTATGCCTTGTATTGAAAGACTACACATTTAGACTGGAAGATGATTGTGTTCCTAGTAGCATATGAACAGTACCACCTTTGTGGCACTACACACACAGGACATACTGATAAAGGATATATACCAGGAAATAGAAAGCAATTCATGTTATAAATTTATTGGAGTAAACCAGGAGTGTAAAATACATGGACATATTAAAATCATTACAAGCAAAATCATCCCAAGAACTTTTCATGAGACACACCAGAGCATGAAAAGGGCACTGATCAGGAGAGGCTGTAATGAAATTTCTACCAGTCTGTCATCTGACTACCTGGTATGTACGTCTGGGCAGTCACCGAGCCCTCATTTTGGCTCAGTGCTCACTGCTGTTGCTGCCTACTTGAGTCACCTCCTGTTTGTCCTATTCCACTACCTGGACCTGCTGTTCATAAACCATTCACTCTCCTGGACTAGATCCCGCTTTGACAGCATCTCACTCCTGAAGCTCATTTCTGACCCCAAGTCTGACTTCAAAAGAACAGACCCCAACTCTGCTCTTTATTTTATCAGTTTGGACTATATTTTCTATCATTTCTATTGGCTTTCCAGTTTCTTTGGACTTCTGAAACCTCTTGAACTTTTCTACAGTCTTGCAAGCCTTTAGAATCATTTGTAATAACCCCAACTCCTGCCCAACACACACACACCTTTACTATATAGTGTTTATGGTATGATCTGTGAATTAATATGAGTGATTAAGAGTGTACTAAAAGAATCTGTGTCTACCTTGGCTAGAGCTACCAAGGAAAGTCAGAGTATCTGACAAAATACTTTCATCAAAGTTGCCATACTTTGTGTGTTTACTGTTATTCAATTAATTCTGATACTGTAAAAAGAAGCATACCAATTCGCCTATGTTTCTGACAGTTCACTGAAATAGTTTAAAATGTTACTCCTCTTTAAATTCTAACCATAAGCATTTTCTGTTGGTGTTTTTTTGTTTGTTTGTTGTTGTTGTTGTTGTTGTTGTTTTTAAGACAGGGTTTCTCTATGTATTCTCTATGTAGCCCTGGTTGTTTAGTTGGTGTTTTGTGTATTATAATTGTGTGCTTAAAAACATTCCAAGAATCCCTTATGTTTATTGTGACTAGACATCAGCAGTTTGAAACAGGATATCCTAGAAACAGAGAAGCAAGTGAGTTATAAGGGTTTAATTTTGGAGTGTGTACACATTTCAAGTGAAGAAAAACCTACCTGATGATATCATGGAAAATATAGCTAAGAGCTGAGAAAGAAATGCACTACAGCAAAAGAGCAGTGGCTCAAGAGTAAATTTAATTTAGTTCTTTAATTGTAGTCATACCTGACCTTGGGCTTAGTTGTAGTGCTAATAAAAGAAGCCAGAAAATAAATAAAACAAAACAAAACAAAACAGACATTGTTTAAGTAAGCTAACTTTATATCAATTTCTAAGAATAAGAGAGCTTAGTAAATAGGCCAGTATATTTTACTTTATTTTATTTATTTATTTATTTATTTATTTATTTATTTATTTATAGGATCTGAGGTTTATCTGAATAGACCAAAGGCCCAGGGGAATGTGCATTAATTAGTTAGCTTCTAGTGTTAAATTGCTGCTAATTTGGGTCCTGTAATTGAGAGGAGCTAGCAGACAGAATGGAGCTGACAGCACTTCTGGGAGAAGAGGAAATTTAAAACAGCTTTTCTGTAACTCATCTTCCTGTGATAAGAGACAGTCTATTTCACTTGACTGAACTAATTTTGAGACTTGAACCTTCTGTCTCTCCTTTAAAAATGACAATTTTGCACAAGATGAAAGGGAATGAGTGTTCTTTACAAAGTTCCACTTTAGATGCACCTTACACGTGAGTGGCTTGTAAGAACACAAAGATACTGTCAATTATTACAGGAAGGTTAAAACAGATGCGTTTGCTTATTTAATGTCATCTAATTTTAAAATTGAGATATTTTTTGAAGTTCAAGCTGCAACTTTCTGTCAGAATCTAACCATGGCTGATAGTTCAGATATAAAGAGCTGGGCCCTTAAATCTCCTCCCTTCCTTGGCTGATTGCTGATATGTCTGGTCTGTATAGGTCAAGAGCCAGTAAGTTCGGTTGATGTGAGTAAATGATTATAATATTTGCATTTTTCTAAAGATTGAAATTTTGTGGACTTTACTATATTTCTAGTTCTTAATCATCCATCTCTCCTTTCCACAAAATTCCCTGAGCCTTAGAGAAGGTGGTATAAGTTACTTGTTGGGGTTAGGCTCACATTCAAAGGGTAGTTTCTGTGTCTTCAGCAACTAAGACTCTGCATGTGCAAGGAAAGGTTATTTGACTAGGGCTGGAGCTGCTTTTGTATTTGAGTGCAAGAATAGTTATTTGGAAGCAGTTTGTGTCTATGTCAGTTTAATTAACCGTCAGAAATGCATTCCACAAATGAGCCTATTATGCCTTTCGACAGGATTTATTATTAGACCGATTACAGTACTGACCACTAGTCCTGGAACCCCAGGGAACTGGTTTTGAATCTACTCAGAAGACAATTGACTAACCATACCCTGCATCACATGACCAATAGCCAACACACTATTGCAAAGGTGACCACATCTTGTTATTCAAGCTGCTTCTCTATTCTTGGTTTATCCTAGTTGTTAGTATTTGCCCATCTCACAGACTCATCTTCCTAATTCTGCTTTCTTCCATAAACATATCTAGCAACAGTGTTAGTCTTCTATACTCTTTTATTTAAACCTCTGTCTTACTACCTCTCCTGTCCTAAGGTAACCTCCTTCTTCATCTTCCTGTCATTTCATTCCCTGGATTCTACAGGTACTCTTTGTTAGACAGCATACTGATAAGTATGCTTTGATTTGATGGTTTGATTTTCACATGGGAAAGAACATGCAGTTTCTTCTTTTGAGTTTGAGTCACTTCACTCAGAACGAATTGTCCTCCATTCCACCATTTCCCACACATTGCACGCTTTCATTTTTCTTTGTAGTTGAGTAGTATGTCATTGTGACTATGTACCACATATTCATCATCTATTCAGCAGCTGATATACTTTCATTTCTAAGCTGTTGTAAATAAGGGATCTATAAATATAGATATGCAGCCATCTTTGTGTTAGGGTATAGATTCTTTTGTGTATAAGCACAATAGTGGAATGGATACACCATTTTGATTTGTCAAAGCAGCTAGACTCATTTCTAAATGGCTACACTAGTTTCTTTCCCACCAACATTGCATAGGGGACCCTTTCCCTATGCCAACACATGTTATTAGTACTATTGATGATGGCCTTTCTGACAGAGATGAGATAGGCATTTAAAGAGATACCGTCTGCATCTCCCCAAAGACTAAGAATAATGAATACTTTTCAAAAGTGTTTCCTATCCATTTGTAATTCTCTTTTCCCTTTAGTTCTGTAGCTCTCTATATAAATTGGTTGCTTGTTTTCTTTTTTTTATTGGATATTTTCTTTATTTACATTTCAAATTAAATTTGAAACCTTTCCAGTTTACCTCCCTCCTGGAAACACCCTATCACATCCTCCCTCCCCCTGCTTTTATGAGGGTGTTCCTTCACCAACCCACCCACCCACCCACCCACTCCCACTTCTTTACCCTTAATTTCCTTACACTGGGACATCTATAGAGCCTTCATAGGACCAAGGACCTCTCCTTCCATTGATGCATGACAAGGCCTTTCTCTGCTACATATGCAGCTAGAGCCATGTGTACTCCTTTGTTGATGGCTTAGTCCCTGGGAGTTTGGGGGTGGGGAGCAGTGTCTGGTTGATTGATATTTTTGTTCTTCCTATGGCATTGCAAAACCCTTCAACTCCTTTAGTCCTTTCTCTAATTCCTCTATTAGGGATCCTGTGCTCATCTCAAAGAGGCTATATTTGCAAGACTCTGGCAGGGCCTCTTAGGAGACAGCCATATCAGGCTCCTTTCAGCATGTACTTTTTGGCATCCACAATAGTGTCTGGGTTTGGTAACTGTATATGGGATGAATTCCTAGATGGGACAGTCTCTGGGTGGCCTTTCCTTTAGTCTCTGCTCTACACTGTATCTTCATATTTGATTCTGTGAGTATTTTGTTCTGCCTGTATCTGTATGTTGAAATGTGTTTGTGTTCCCTACTTTTACTTTCAGCAATTTTAGAGTATCAAATTTTATGCTGACAATTTTAATCCTTTTGGAGTTGAGTTTTATATAAGGTAAGAGATATAGATCTAGTTTTATTCTAGTTGTTTATATACAGAACTCCCAGCAGCACTATTTGTTAAAGAAGCTGTCTTTGGGTTCCATGTAAATTTCTGTGCTCTTTGCCCAAATCAGGTAGCTGTATTTCTGTGGATTTATATCTGAGTCTTTTGTTCTGCTCCATTGACTTATGTATCTGCTTTTGCACCTGTACCACACAATTTTTTTTTTATCTTTATGACTTTGTAGTATACATTGAAATCAGGTATGGCAATATCTGTTGTTATATCTTTTCTCTTCAAGATTTTGCTTTCAGTAAAATTTATAATTTTTTTCTTATATATCTTTGAAATTGGCTCTGTAATTTTGAACAGGATTACATTAACTGCACTTTTTTTTTTGTAGGAAGGCCATTTTTATAATATTGATATTTCCAAGGCATGGGAAGTCTTTGTATCTTCTGTTGTATTTCATAATTTATTTCTTTAGTTGCTTAATATTTCCTCTGTGATTATTTTTTGTTAACTCAGGTTTATTACTAAGTGTGTGTGTGTGTGTGTGTGTGTGTGTGTGTGTGTGTGTGTGTGTTTATTAGGATTAATTTCCCGATGTCTTTCTTAGTATACCTCTCATTGGCATATATGAGGACCACCATTTTGTGTGTATTAAATTTGAATCTGCCACTTTACAGAAAATGCTTATCAGCTTTGAGAGTTGTTTAGTGGTGTCTATTATATATAGAATCACCTCATTTGCAAATTGTAATAGTCTTGCTTCGTTCTTATCTGACTCCTGCTTATTTCCTCCTTTTTTTTTCCTATAGCTAAGATTTCAAGTACTACATTGGAATAGGAATAGAGAGAATGAGCCTCCCTGTTTTGCTCATCATCTTAGTGGGAATGGTTTAGGTTTTCCCTCCAATGATGCTGGCTAAAAGCTTCTCATGTATGGTTTGTATTATTTTGAGGTACAAGCTTACTGTTTTGAGATATAACTACTTTTATTGTATATCTATAATTAATTTTGTTTTACTGTATAGTAGTAATATTTTATGAGCATATCATATTTTTCTTTAGAGTTTTAAAATTTATTCGTCTCTCATATCTTACATATCCAATATTATTTTCTCTCTTTCTACTCACCCAAATTTCCCCCACTTTTTCTCACACCAAGGTTCATCCACTTTCCTTCAGAAAAGAGCAGGTCTTTTAGGGATAATAAACAAATACAGAATAACAAGTTACAATAAGACTAAGCACATACCCTCATATCAAGGTGTGATATAGTAACTCAGTAGAAAGAAAAAGTTTCCAAAAACTGGCAAAAAAAAAAAAAAAAATCAGAGGTAACCTCCAGTTTTACTGTTAAGAGTTCTAGAAAAATACCAACATACATATTCATAGCATATTTGCAGCAGACCTAGTTCAGGTCTATATAGACTCCTTTGTTGCTTCAGTCTCTGTGAGCCACTATGGGCCTAGGCCAGTTTAGTTTATGGTTTACTTGTGGTGTTCTTGGTTCACCAGGCTCCTGCAATTCTTCCTCCCAATCTTCTGCAGGATTCCCTGAACTCTGCCTAATGTTTGGTTATGGGTCTCTGCATCTGTTTCCCTCAGGTTCTGGATGATACCTCTCTAATGTCAATTATGGTAGGCTCTGATCTACAACTATAGTAGACCACCATTAGGAGTATTCCATTTTTATGTATTCATATCTTCCTATTTCCATCTTTTCAGTTTTGAAGCATCATCAATAAAGCACCTGCTGACAATGGCGCTCATGTCTCTGTTTGAAATATGTATTTTATTTCTCTTACTGTTTCTTTTATTGTTGTGTTTTGGAGATGAAGCCTAAGTGTATGTGCTAGAACAATGTTCTCCCACTGAACTATTTGTCCAGCCCATTTGTTGTCTCTTATTTTCATGACCTATTATCCATAGATAGTCAATATGAGTGCCTTTGACTTGTTTTTATTGGTTTATTTATATTGGCTAGGACTTCTCACAAAATACTGAATAAAAATAAAGAATAACAATGTTTTTTTAAGTTTCTTTTTATTTAACATATTAACACATTTAACATATTAAGACAGTCAAGTTCCACCTTCTTAGATGATGTTAGCTTGTGTTAAGTTGAAATATAACAGTCAGGGCATATTTTTCCTTTTTTTTTTTTTAACAATTGTGTTAATTTGGAATGTAATAGTCAGGGCATATTTTTTCTTTGTAGGTTTTTATTAAACAATGTATTTCTTTTTTTTTAGGGTTTTTAATCTGAATTAAGAATTGATTTTTTTCAAGTCTTTGTTTAACTATATTGAGATGATCATGGGTCATTTTAAGCTTAGAAAATTGATGTTGGGAACTAAAGGGGTGTAGGGAAAGGAGGGAGGAGGGGAAGAGCCCATGTGCAGCCAGAGTTCCTCCTATGCTCTGGGCAGGTGGATGCAGGAGGGCTGCCAGACACTTTCCACTTGGCCCCAGGTGGGCATCCAAGCCACTGACCCCACTCGACAGGGGGTCAACAAGGGGCAGACCCCCACCAGGGGCTCTGAGGCCACACCCTCAGCCCCCCAGGATACCAGAGAGAGGGCAGAGGGAGAGAGGTTCCCATGCAGCTAAGAGTCCTTAGTCAAGCTTTGCCTGGAACAGAAGAAGGCCTTCCATTGGGAGATTAGAAACAGCTCATTAGAGGAAAGCCTATCCCATCGTACATGTACAGCTGGCCTTAATGAACAGAGACAGTCTATGGTTTTAGAGCTTTATTGTAGAAAAGCAGAGAGAAAGAGAAGAGGTAAAGGAGAGAGAGAGAGAGAGAGAGAGAGAGAGAGAGAGAGAGAGAGACCAGCCATGGCTAAGAGGAGAGAAGGGGGAAAGGAGAGAGAGAGAAGAAAGGCTAGAGAGTAAGAAAGAGAGAGTAAGAGGGAAAGAGTGTAAGAGGGGGAGAGGAGAGGGGGAGAGGAGAGAGGAGAGTAAGAGAGCGAGGTTAGAGGTTAGGG
>CACVCL010023262.1:0-20929 GCA_902729485.2 Mus minutoides
TTTTGTCAAATGCTTTCTCAGCATCTAAGGAGATGATCATGTGGTTTTTATCTTTGAGTTTGTTTATATAGTGTATTACGTTGATGGATTTCCGTATATTAAACCATCCCTGCATTCCTGGGATGAAGCCTACTTGGTCATGATGGATGATCGTTTTGATGTGTTCTTGGATTCGGTTGGCGAGAATTTTGTTGAGTATATTTGCATCGATATTCATGAGGGAAATTGGTCTGAAGTTCTCTATCTTTGTTGTGTCTTTATGTGGTTTAGGTATCAGAGTAATTGTGGCTTCATACAATGAATTGGGTAGTGTACCTTCAGATTCTATTTTGTTGAATACTTTGAGAAGAACTGGAACTAGGTCTTCTTTGAAGGTCTGATAGAACTCTGCACTAAACCCATCTGATCCTGGGCTTCTTTTGGTTGGGAGACTATTAATGACTGCTTCTATTTCTTTAGGAGATATAGGGCTGTTTAGGCCATTAATCTGATCCTGGTTTAACTTTGGAACTTGGTATCTGTCTAGAAAGTTATCCATTTCATTCAGATTTTCCAGTTTTTTTGAATATAACCTTTTGTAGAAGGATCTGATGGTGTTTTGAATTTCCTCAGGATCTGTTGTTATGTCTCCCTTTTCTGCCCCAGTACCGGGGAACGCCAGGGCCATTAAGTGGGAGGGGGTAGGTAGGGGAGCAGGGCGGGGATGCGGGAGGGTAAGGGAAAATTTCTGGATAACATGTGAAATGTAAATGAAGAAAATATCTAATAAAGAGGAAAAAAAACAAAAAGAAATATCAGGTCTCATAGCACAATTGATTTCTATAGTATAACTTTAAAAATTATTATGCATGTAATATAGAAATCAATTCAAATCTTATGTTATGCTATTTCAATCATTACAACAGAAATTTTCTTCTTCTTGCTTTGCTAAAATACTTACAAGACTACAATAAAGCTATGTTTTTCCAAAAAAAAAAACCCCTTACCCTAAACACTTGGAGCAAGGGTCCTGAATATTTTGAGTGTAGTCCCAGTTGGAATAAAGACTTTCAACTGGCTGTAAACTGTGTCTGAGGTATCTGAGTGGTCATCTCTGGTGAGCTCCCTGTAACAAAAGGCTAGGACAGAGTAATTCTTGATGTGGCATCAAAGGGAGATAGATGTTCCCCTTTCTCATTTGGGTCAGTGTTTAACAGCCTTCATTCTTGTACATTCTGAGTCTTGTCATTCATGAAAAGGATAAGTAAGAACTATGGAATCTCATCATGCTTTTTTTCTTGTTAAGTAACCTTTCATTCATATATATATATATATATATATATATATATTGAGGGATACACAATGACATTATGAAATACATGTAGAGGATAAAATGGTTATTATGATAAAGCAGATGAAACTATTCATCATATATGGTTTCTTTTTCTGTTTTCTTTTCTTAATTCTCCCTCTTTCTTCTTTTTTCTCTCTTCTTCTTTTTTTGTGACAGTAGTAGCAAACATTTGAAAAACACAACTCCTGACACAATTCAGTGTTATTGGCTGTAGTCTTTATGCTGTTTGTTAGTTATAAAAACTTTTTTGTTGCATATGTCTGTTATTTCTGTATTTTTAACAAATCTTTTCTTTGTTGTCACCTACCTGGGCACCTATTATTTCATTCTCATGCCAACACACACACACACACACACACACACACACACACAGATACACATACAGATACACACACAGATACACACACAGATACACACACAGATACACACACAGATACACGCACACAGATACACACACAGATACACGCACACAGATACATACACACACAAATACACACACACAGATACACACACACATTTTCTATGTCAGGGTTTCTCTGTGTAGTCTGGATGTCATGAAACTTGCCCTGACCTTGAACTCCAAGGGATCCACTTGTCTCTGCCTTTTGAGTGCTGGGATTACAGGCATGCACAACCACTGCCCAACTATCCCAGTATATTTTAACCTCAGTATATTGTATTTCTTTTTGTATTCCACATGTAAGTGAAATGGTGTGCTTTGATTTTTAACCCTGCCTGGCTTCTTGAGAGAGAGAGAGACAGAGAGAGACAGAGAAAGACAGAGACACAGAGACAGACAGAGACAGACAGAGAGACAGAGATAGAGGAAGACAGAGAAACAGAGACATATCTCTTTATATATATATATATATATATATATATATATATATATATATATATATATATATACACACACACACACACACACGCGCGCGCGCATACACACACATATGTGTGTGTATGTGCGTGTGTGTGTGTGTGTGTGTGTGTGTGTGTGTGTGTGTGTAATGGAGCGTAGCTCAACCTAAAAGAAAGAGGATGAGTCGGGAAGTGGTGGTGCATGCCTTTAATCCCAGCACTTGGGAGGCAGAGGCAGGCAGATTTCTGAGTTTGAGGCCAGCCTGGTCTACAGAATGAGTTCCAGGACAGCCAGGGCTAAACAAAGAAACCCTGTCTTGAAAACCCTAAATAAATAAATAAATAAATAAATAAATAAATAAATAAATAAATAAAAGAGGATGGCCCTGTCATTTGTCATATGACCTATGAGACTCTGGAGGTAGCATACTATGTGAAATAAACTAGACATAGCACCTCAGTTTTAAATGTCTCAAAGCAGGTAGGTTTCACCATCTGGGATAGCTCAAAGTGATATCTTAAGCAGAAGACTGAGGGAAAGATAAATTTGCTTCCTAATGAGTCCTTTCTTGCCCAGAGATGCAAATTCTGTGATAAAGACAGTTGTGGTGTGAGCTTGGCCAAGTGCCCTACAGTGGATCTGAAGGCACTTCCCTGATCAAAGCTCGATGTGATGACTGACAGCTGCAATGTTCTAGACTTATCCTAGAGGGAAGGAAAAACAGAGTGGGAGCCACACAGGATGACTGTGAAAGAGAGACACCACAGACAAGAACAGTGCCAGCTGCCAACAGGAAAGTCATTATGATAGAGTCAGGCAGGTGGGTGCCAGGCACAGGTAGGCCTTGTGCCAAGATGCCCGAGGCTCCTCTGTAACACCAAGCTATCTTCTGAGAGGAGACAGTAGACAGCCAAACATGGATTAGTCAGGATAGAGGGCAAGGAAGAAGGTTCTGGAAGAAAGCCACGTAAAAGGAAGATGAGGAAGTCTGTTTATTCAGCTCCAGAGGAGCATGCCCAAAACAAAGAGGGGAGATGGACTTTGGAGGAGGTGGACACAGTGAAGACCTCACATTCTAAAATAACACACTGTGGCTAAGGATGAAGGAGAAGGGTGTTTGGCAGGAGGAAGAGGAAGCTTTCCCCAGTTCTCTATAGCCTTAGCTATGGTCATTGCCATACAAAGAGACATAAGATAACCCATCCCTTGTGCCAGGGTTTCTAAGGAGTGGTAGGGCAGCAGGTAGTTTGTTTAGTTGTTCTTCTACAACCCAGGAACCTGTGGAAGTCTTTCGTACAACCCAGAGGATGAATGAGACGCTCTTCTGATGCTGACCTCATAGCCCTCCCCGCTGCCTTCACATCTCTCTGTTCCCCTCGAGCCTGACTCTTACAAAAACTGGGTGCCCACTGTGGGCTTCCTTCTTGTAGTGACCATCAGCTCTTGGCATGGTTCAGAAGTGAGGAGATGGGACAGGAAGTAGGGGAGAGATGCATACACATGTGGCCTCTCTGAGAGAGGCCGTCTTCTCATCTGTAAAATGGAGAAGAAGGAACAGGCTGTCTCGTGAGCTTCTCGATGCTTCTAAGATCCTACAACTCAAGGGACCATTGTGGACTCAAGGACATGCATGGCAGTTTCCAGAGAAATGAGGGGGCTTTTGGGAACTTGCTTAAGGAGGCAGCCAGATTTTCCCTGGTGCCCCTGTTTTCTCACTTTAAGGTGAACCAACGTGCCTTCATAATATCCATATTCTTAGCCCCAAGTGGGAACAATGGGTTAAACTTTTCTATTGGTAGAGTGATGCTCAAGAAGCAAGATTGTCACTTTCCCTAGTGAGGGTAAGTAGGAATAGACTTCTCAACGAATGAAGGGGCCTGGAAGGAGTCTTTCAGTGGCCTACATTCCCTCACACAAGCACCATGTTTCAGGAACAGGTCTGCTGTGTAAAAAAGAATCTGTCTAGGGAATGCCCACTACACAAGAATCCCTTGGGAGTAGGTTGGATACTTTGTACAGTGATAAGCTGCTCATAGTTTAGTAACTACACTACTGCATACACCAGCAGGACATTGCTGAAAGGACCCTGATATAGCTTTCTCCTGGGAGGCTTTGACAGTTCCTGACAAATGCAGAAGTGGATGCTCACAATCATCTATAGGGCAGAACACAGGGTCCCCAATGTAGGAGCTAGAGAGAGTACCCAAGAGCTGTAGGGGTCTGCAACCCTATAGATGGAATAACAATATGAACTAATCAGAACCCCCAGAGCTCATGTCTCTAGCTGCATATGTATTAGAAGATGGCCTAGTTGGCCATTATTGGGGAAGAAAGGCCCTTGGTCTAGCAATGTTTATAGGCCCCGGTACAGGGGAATGCCAGGGCCAAGAAGCGGGAGAGGGAGGGTAGGTGAGCAGGGCAGGGGGAGGATATAGGGGACTTTTGGATAACACTTGAAATGTAAATGAAGAAACTCTCTAATAATAAATTTTAAAAAATTATTATTTAAAAAAAATGCATTTGTCAGGCCTGTGGGGTAGTAGTGTGTATGCTCTCTCTCTCTCTCTCTCTCTCCGTCTCTCTCTCTCTCTCTCACACACACACACACACACACACACACACACACACACACACACGCTCTAAATAAAAATTTCAAAAAATTGTATTTGCCCTCAGGAACTTTGCTAGTATAATTAATACATTGAATAAATTCAATGATATGTATCCATGGTATCATCAAAATAAAAATTCCTTTTAAATCTTTACATTATTGTGTATGTGTATGTACCTGTGTGTTTGTGTGTGTATGTGTTTGTGTGTGTGTGTGTGTGTGTGTGTGTGTAGAGTGCATGTGTGGAGGGTGTGAGGATAATTTGTGGAACTTGAGTCTCTTCTTCTACTATGTGGGTTCTGGGGTTCTTGGGTTTGAACTTAGAGTGTCAGGCTTGGCAGCAAGTGCATTTCCCTGCTGAGCTTCTCCTTAGCAGTGAGGCCACTTTAAATCATGCAGGAAGGATGGCTCCTGGTCACATTATATTGTATTTTTCCTGATATTGCTGCTCTGTGAGTGGTCTATAAAGTGGTCTGTGAAGCCAGAGTTTGTGGCACAGGCCTTTGGTCCCAGCTACTCTGGAGGCTGAGGTACAATGTTCACAAGTTCAAGACCACCATAGATAACATAATGAGTCCTTGCCTCAAAATAAAAAGCAATGTGTGTGTGTGTGTGTGTGTGTGTGTGTGTGTGTGTATAGTGTACCTAGAGATATAGATCAGTGGTAAGAGCAGCTTTCCTTGATTAAATTCCCCACCAACACACACACACACACACACACACACACACACACACACACACACACAATTAATCTAAAATAAAAAATAATGTGGTTTGCATTTCAATAAAAAGTAGAAAACAGATATTCCAAAAACATCAGCAGTCACTTTGAAAGTGTCTCTTGAGGGCCTGAACTGCTCTGTGAGCCTCACTCCATGCATTTAAACCCCAGAGTGCTGGTTTCTGTAGATCTCATGCTTCCTGCAAATGCCCAAGAGCATTTGTGCTCTGTTTGTAGGTTTATTTTTGGCTTTTAAAAGAAAGTATTTCTGCAAATAACATTTTTTGTTTTTGTTTTTTTCTTTTTTATTTATTCTTTAATCTTTTTTTTTTTTACAGCCTATACTTTATCCTACTCCCTCTGACTGTTCCACAATCCATACCTCCCCCGACCCCTGTCTCCAAGAGGATGTCCCCACTCCACCCCCACCCCAACAGACCTCTCCATTCCCTGGAGTCTCAAGTCTCTCTAAGGTTAAGTGCATCTTCTCTCACTGTGACCAGGTCCGGCAGTCCTCTGCTGTATATATGTTGGGACCTCATATCCGCTGGTATATGCTGCCTGGTTGGTGGCTCAGTGTCTAAGAGATCCTGGGGGTCCAGGTTAGTTGAGACTGCTGGTCTTTCTATAGGGTCACCCTCCTCCTCAGCTTCTTCCAGATTTTCCCTAATTCAACCACAGGAGTTACCAGCTTCTGTGCATTGGTTGGGTGTAAATATCTGCATCTGACTCTTTCAGCTGCTTGTTGGGCCTTTTGGAGGGCAGTCATGATAAACCCTTTTTGTGAGCATTCCATAGCCTCAGTAATAATGTCAGGCCTTGGGGCCTCTCCCTGAGCTGGGTCATTGGACCTCCTTTTTTTGAAGGCTCTTCTCCATTTTTGTCCCTGCAGTTCTTTCAGACAGGAACAAATCTGGGTCAGAGTTTTTGACTGTGGGGTCGCAACCCCATCTCTCTACTTGATGCCCTGTCTTTCTACTGGAGGTGGGCTCTATAAGTTCTCTCTCCTCACTGTAGGGCATTTCACCTAAGGTCCCTCCAGCCCCTTTAAATAACATTTTAAAATAATCATTTCCTATTTCTAAGTGTGCAGGCAATGTCAGTTACCATCTCATAAATGGTTGACTATGAGGATCTAACACCTGTTCCTCATGGTTGACGCTCATGGGAACTTTGATGAGTGACACCTATTTCTTAGCGTCAGAGGCCCTTCAAGTGTAGAGTATACATCTCATGTCTTTTGTGCCCGTTCTGATGCAGGGCTCTTGAAATATCCAGTTACTTTCCGGTGCATAAGTGAGGGTGGTTTTTTTTTTTTTTAATTTTTTCCCTTTTCACATGGATTGTAAGTGCCTTCAGATAGGAATGGTGGTCTTCCTGGAAATTCTTCAGAGCTCCAGAACAGTGCATTGACTACATCTGTCCTCAATAAATTAGTGTGCATCTTCCATGCCTTCCAGGACAGATCAGCTTTCAATTTGTAAGACCAAAAACAAAAAACCCCAAAACAATAACAAGACTTTCTGAAGTGACTGCTACATCAAGGGGAAGGTTTTTACTATGAATAAGAGAGACAGAGACAGAGGAAGAAGGGGAGAGAGAGAGAGAGAGAGAGAGAGAGAGAGAGAGAGAGAGAGAGAGAGAGAATGAATGAATCCAGGGCAGAGAGAGAAAGAAGTAGACTAGTAGTCGTGGCCAGGACTATTGTTAAACTGAAGAAAGAACAAATCCATGGTTGACCAATTAAAGCAGGTTTTATTCAGTACTGTCCTGGAAGATGGACGCTGGGCAGGTCCATACAGAGAATTCCCAGAAAATGGCACCAAATTAGGTTAGTCAGGTGCTCATAAAGCCAGAACCCAGAAGGCCAGAGGTGGGTTCTTCCCACCTCTGTCCAATCGGGAACAAGCATACATCCTGATGTACTTTCTGCCTACACACCTCCTGACTCCATGTGATCAAGTACATCCTGTGCAGTTGGGGCAAACAACCTGGTTTACTGACGTGAAAACACATGACTTGTTATCTTCCACGAACAACAGCCCAGCATTCCAGGAATGTGTCTGTCCTTGGGCAAATGCGTTTACAGATTAGCTTTAGCCCTTATACTTTCTATGAGAGAAGAGAGAAAGTGGGAGATGATGATAGAGATGCAAGAGAGCAAGTACAGGAATAGTAGAGAGTAGCAGGTTGTAAGGAGGCTGACTAGCCACAGGGACGGAAGCTGTGAGCTGGAGCAGGTCTGGTGGTGGAGGGTAGAGGCAGAGGTTGGAAAGGCCAGGATGCTAGTGTGGAGGCTTTGAAATGTATAATGGGTACTTGTGAGTAGTGATGGGGGTGGGATTCTGAGGCCAGTATAGACTTTTATATGTAACCACAGGTATATATGTCAGTGGAAAGCTATATGTCCCTTCTGCTAGAAGCCAGGAAAATGACTCCTTTTGTGGGACAAGAATATTTTCCCCCAAGTTCCTGAGGAATGCTGGCTTTTATCTACCCCCCCTGAAATCCTTCTATTTCCCACCTTTGTCTCATTTCTAGATATATTTACTGTCTGAGACCTAACAATGTCTTTTTCTTTCTTCTTACTACCTGCTTCTTAAAAACCTACCAGGGTTCTTCAGTGCTACTGAATTAAGCTCACAGTCCTCTCTGAGCCACGAGGCAGCACTGCGTTGTAGCCCCAACAGTGTTCAGTAGCCCCCTTATCCACGAATGATGTGTTTCAAGATCCCAGTAGAGTCCGCCAATTCCAAAGGTGGACTATGTTTGCCCTATGAATTTAATTTATAAACTAGGTACAGCAAGAATTGAATAGCAACGGGTAGTAAAACAGAGTAACTATAGCAAAAGAGGGTCTTGGTGAGCGGGGGCCAAAGAACACCATAAAATTCACACATACAACAGATAGCTAAGATGGCTGAGTTATATAGGAGCCAGAGGACCTGGGAAAAGGGAACCCCTGCCTCATATCTGAGCTGCAGAGTTTAAGGTAGGGCATGGGATGTGCCATCTAGGAGGACCCTGTACTAGGTGGAGACTGTGGGATGCTGGGAGAACCTGGTGGCCAGCATCTGCTTTTGGTATGCTAATGGACACATCAGTTAGCAGTTTGTCCCAGGTTTGAGACCTAACAAGAAATTCTTTTACTCTCTTTTTGAAACAATAATTTCTTTATTATTTTTATTTTATGTGTATTGATATTTTGTCAGATCTTGGAGTTATAGACAATTGTGAGCTGCCATGTGGTTGCTGGGAGTTGAACCTGGGTCCTCTGGAAGAGCAGTCAATGCTCTTAACTGCTGGGCCCTCTCTCCAGCCTTCCCTCCAACCAAACACATAATTCTTTATCTCTTGAGCTAATGTGTATATATATATATATATATATATATATATATATATATATATATATATATGTATTTGATTTCAGTAGACCACTAATCTAGACATTTTAAACAAACACCAAGCAAAGGCATCTTGGGCCCTTGTTAGGAACTTAAGTAACTATTACTTAAGTAAATAACTCAAAAGCTATTCTATGTGTCTTGAAATAACATGATGCCCAAGCTTGCCACTGGGCAGTTCTAGTAAGAGCTGGTCCTCAAAAGCAAGCCTCTGCAGGCTACCGTAGAGCCCAGATCCAAAGCCTAGATGAGAACAGGCCTTGATATGCTATCCCAAGTGGTGTTGAGGAAGTGAACCAGCCCCAAGTTATGAGCCCCAGTAGTACAAAGCTTTCACCCAATGAAGTGATACACAAATTGGAACTTGGGGATGGTCTCTAGGACCACATTGCTGTGCTCTCAGACACCGTTTCTCCTGCCTCTATGTTGTCCGTCTGCTAGAGGACTTGAGACTCTGTGTATGGCCCCGACTCTGTGTATGACCACTGAGCTTCCTGCACGGTTGCTGGGCCCACACAGGCTGGCCTGTCAGCACTAGCCATTGGTCTACGCTCCCAAGGACCACCTGAGCATCTGTCAGTGCCATCCTCCCAGCCCGCCACAGCTGAAGGACTTCATGGTAGATGTAGGTTAAGTTTGAAAGTTACCAAAGCATCCTCAGTCCTCATGGGAGATTCCCCACGGGGAAACCTGCAGTAGCATTTCTCACTTGACGTCCCTCACTTGATGAGATGTCTGTTTAACTTTTATGTCAGCAAGATGTTATAAGGAGTGTTTGTGTGCAGCCAAGCATATTTGAAAAGACAAGTCTTGGGCAGACATCCCGATTGCCGGAAGCTCTACAGCCCATAGGCCGTGCTCTCTGCAGCTCTCTGCAGCTCTCTGCAGCTCAGGGAATCAGAATCTATATGCTCCTAAGCTCAGGCATCTCCCTGGAGAGTCTTACAGGGACTTACAGCCAGAACAGCTCACTGGCCTCTGATATGGCCTAGTCAGCTCTGAGCAACCTCACCCTTCTGACAGCTGTTATGTTTAACATCTTAGAGGAATGAAGCTAGCTCGAATGGCCCTCCAGGGTAAGCATCTCTTGTCCAATGAAGGCAGCTTCCAGAAGGACATGGAGGAGGCAATTTGTGTCTAGTCTGTCACTGGGGAAAACCCTCTTAACCTTTGGGCTACAGGTAATAAACATCAAGGCAATTCTCTGTCCAACCAGGAAGCAAGGGTAGAAAACTTAGGCCCTTTGGGCCACTGTCTTATCTCCAAATTCCTACTGGATTTCTTTAGACTGGCAGGGCTTACTCTAGGTGATTAAAAAAAACAAAAAGCAAAGCAAAACAAAACAAAAAAAACAGAAGCTTGCAAAAAGGAAGCAGGTGGGGTGGGGAGACTTTGACTGGGGTTCTGGAGAGGGCATGCAAACTTGCAGCCTGTTTCCTCCTTGGAAAACAAGAAATGTTCATTAAGGAGACTCTAGTTCTGAGAAGACGAAGTTTCAGCCTCAGGAACAGGAATGCATCTAAGATCCAAGAGATGGGTTAAGCTTTATGGACACACACACACACACACACACACACACACACACACACACACACACATTTGAGACAGGGTCTCATGTATTCCAGCTGGCCTTGAACTTGCTATGAAGCTAAGGAAGACTTTAAACTTCAGATCTTCCTGCCTATAACTCTGAGTGCTGAGCTTATAGGGATGCACACACCTTCCCCATGTGTGTAGGGCTCAAGCCTTGAGCTTCTTCACCCCAGGCAAACATACTATCAAGTGAACTTTATCTCCAACCTCGATAGATACCTTGTTTCCATTTTTGCTTTGACTGCTAGGAGGCTCACAGCCACAATCCTAGTTGATCTTTAGTAGCTAAGTCCCTCTAGAAGGTGGTGGGAAGGGTGGTGGTGGGGAGGCCTATGGGGGTGCTTAAGGGGAAGGCTCCTGGCATGTCTCAAGTCTTTGCTCTGTCTCTCCAGCTCTGATGTCCTTGTCTGCCATTATTTTTCGGTTTACATGATCATTGTTTGCTAGTGCATTGTGGGAGGTTTTGAAAATGACGTCAGATTGCTTTGTCATAAGGAATCCCACCCCCACCACAGTCATGCCCCGTTGTCCTCACTTCTTGGTCATCATCTTAGGAAGGTCGAGTCCCCTCTTTGAGCCTCTCTTCTTTCTTTGTAAGACGGTTATGCTGCTGCGCCCTAAGTCCTGCCTGCCCAGGGCACGTGGGACTGTTCCATCAGATACAGGGTGCAGAAAGTTGATAGCAGTTACAAGACTTCCCCAGCTGCCGTTTGAGGTCATGCTGGGTGAGCAGAGGTGGGGGTGGAACTTCTGGGTAGGATAGGAATGAGTACACATTGGACGTAGGCTGGAGCAGCATGGCGTGAGAGCTGAAGTATGAAGAGAGTGAGGTGGGCAGGAGGCTGTGCAGGAGCTGGAGACGAAGGCACCAGCTTTCTGTATGGGACCAGAATCAGAGACGAGGATTCTTAGTGGTCCCTTCTGCTTGGGTGAGAAAGGCCCCTTGGTCCCTGGCCCTTGAGACACAGGGGAGACTGTATCAACCAGTGCCCCTTGGCTGAGTCCAGGCTGTTTGCCTGGGGATGCACTAGAAGCCGTGGAGATCACTTTGTGAAAGAGTGCTTCCTGCTGCTCTGCTCTGCTCTGCCCCTGCTTGCTTCTTCTGGAGGCTGACACTGTCCTATCAGAACCACCAGCCTGGTGGCCTTCAAGTCAGTGAAGAACGTGTGCTTCATCTAACTGTGTCCACCAAGATAGGCTTGTGTTAGTCATGTATCTGCTGTGACTTACCATAAGACAACATGAGTGAACACACACACACACACACACACACACACACACACACACACACACACACTGTAGCTCTCTGGCCTGGGGCTGGAATGAGGAAGCAGGAAATAAAACTGAAATGATCCCTCTACTCAAAGGACTCTCCCAGTGTCAATGAGCTTAGCCGAGGCCATCCACTGTGGTTTGCCCCTTCACTGGCCACACATAAGAATCCCATTNTCTCTCTCTATCCCCCTTCCATGCAGCTCAAGATGTTTTTAAACTTGCTGTGTGGTTAAGACCTTGAGTTTAGCTGGGTGGTGGTGGTGCACTCCTTTAATCCCAGCACTTGGGAGGCAGAGGCAGGCAGATTTCTGAGTTCGAGGCCAGCCTGGTCTACAAAGTGACAGGAGAGCCAGGGCTATACAGAGAAACCCTATTTCAAAAACAAAACAAAACAAAACAAAACAAAACACCCTAAAACCCAAAAAATTAAAACCCCCAAAATCACCACCAACAACAACTACAAAAAAGACCTTGAGTTTAATTATGATCCTCCTGCCTCAGGTGCTGAGATGCCAGGTGTGTGCCTCCACATCTGGATTTTGATGTTCTAGGACTGGAACCCATGGCTTCATATATGCCAGAAAAACACTCTACCAGCTCCAGCCCTGCCCCCTCTTTTTTTTTTAGGGCTTTCCTTTTAGACGGGATCTTTGGGGTTGTTCAACACGACCCACTCAGCTAGCAGCTCACAAGGTTGCCTTTGTCCTTAGAGAAGCTGACACAAATGAACTCTGTAGAGCTAGAGAAGTCATGGCTTGGGATGAGGCCCTGCCCAGAGCCCACTAGGGCCCTGCTGGGGCTGGAGTCTCAGGACAGCTCAGGACTGGGTTCACTCATGTCTTCCTCATGAGCAGCTACAGCATTTCCAACATTGCTCCCTGACCCTTTGCCACACTGTTTCTTGCCTTACCATTCTACCTCTGTGGCTTCCCCAACTTGAAAGGTACAAACCCCTTATCAAAGATGAGAAAGGTAAATGTGTAAAACATTCTTCCAGATCTCAGGAAAAGGAAGGCCAGTCTTCTGGAAACCAGAGGACAGGAAGATGGTGATTCCCATGCACTGGGAACAGCCTTAGGTGAAGCAACCCCACAATGACCCTAACCTAATATTTTACCCATGTGAGGAAAAGAGGTACTCTCATGTATAAGCCTTGGATAAGAAGTCATAGCTGGGTAGTGGTGGCGCATGCCTTTAATCCCAGCACTTGGGAGGCAGAGGCAGGTGGATTTCTGAGTTCAAGGCTAGTCTGGTCTATGGAGTGAGTTCCATGACAGCCTGGGCTATACAGAGAAACCCTGTCTCGAAAAGAAGAAGAAGAAGAAGAAGAAGAAGAAGAAGAAGAAGAAGAAGAAGAAGAAGAAGAAGAAGAAGAAGAACAACAACAACAACAACAACAACAACAAGAAGAAGTCAGCCTGCTGCTCCAGGCTGATTTGACTGACACATGGTCTCTGCTTGGGACAGCCATGGAGTTCAGTCTTTATGAAGAGACGCTGAGGTGGACACAAGTGTGTTTAGGAAGGAGTGGCGGTACAGAACCAGGATAGGCTGGCTGTCAGAAGGAGGCTGGCTCTAGGTTGGGATATGGTCCTTTAGAATGGCCTATGTCTGGGCTGGCGAGATGGCTCAGTGGTTAAAAGCGCCGATTGCTCTTCCGAAGGTCCCGAGTTCAAATCCCAGCAACCACATGGTGGCTCACAACCATCTTTACTTCTGGAGTGTCTGAAGACAGCTACAGTGTACTTACATATAATAAATAAATAAATCTTAGAAAAAAAAGAATGGCCTCTGTCACTCATCTCCGAGATGTTCACAGATGATGTGGATGTGCTAAACCAGAACCTGGTACTTGTCCAGAGGCCAGGTCTTGATTCTGAACCTGTATCACTCTTGCCTCTTTTTTGTTTAAATATCCATGGGTTTATGATATGGAGGGGAGGGAAACTGACTTAAAAAAATCTCTCTGTTTACCAAATAAAAATTAGCTCTTTGTGTTGGTCTCAGAAGAGAAATATATTTGACCATTTGCAGGTTTGTGGAGCGTAGTTAGAAGAAGGAAGGCCCCATGGCCTGAAGCATGGGTCTCAGTGGAAGGCTTCACCTCTCTGACTTTTTGTCCCCCAACACCCTGACTTTTTCTTTCTTGAGCTTTGACCTTCAGTCATACTGCCGCACCCCAGTCTTGCCCACATTAGAGACCATAGCCTGCTGGACTGATGCCCATCTTGGCCTAGGCCCCTGCTTTTTTCTTCTTGGCTTTGGCGTGTATGTGGGGAAGTCTCCACACCTTGTTTTATTTCCCCTGTACCCACTCATAGCACCAGCTTCTGTCTCCCAGCCTCATCTGTGTTCACTATAGTTTCAAACATTCTGTTTCCATCTTCCAGACAAAAGCCCTGGGATCCTAGAAGTCGGGTGGGTGCGGGCCCCTTATGTGTACCAATCCTAGCTGCCACTGGTTGCTTGGCAGTGAGTGCTTCAGTTGGCCTTTGACCCAGGACCTCCTCTCCTGGCCAGAACTGTAGGACAGTTTTTCACAAGGTGGAGGTAGCCTGAAAGTTGCAAAGGACCTGAGAGCAAGGCTGGTGGAGAGATGTGGGGTCCAAGGAATATTGACTGTCAGTAAAGCTGCAGACTAGACGGACCATGAGGAGAAAGAAGAGCAGTGGACGGGACAAGGCCTGGGGGACACATGTCCTCCAAATTCCTTTCCTTCTGAGCTTCTTCTCACCTAAGTGGCACCAATGACTGGTATTGATGACTCAAAGCCCATTTGGGGGGGCATTCTGGGTTCATGTATTTGCTATGCACATATTTCCCTAACATAACTGCTATCTGTGGAGTTTCCTATGCTCACTGACTCTGCCTGGTGATTGGAGTTAAGGCTCATGACTTGTTTGTCTGTGTGTCCCCAGATAAAAAGCAAATCTGACACATTGACAATGTTCTTTGTGTTCTTTCTTCTGTGTTCAGTGTTTTTTCTGGTATGCAGACATTCTCTACATTGAGTTAGGTTCTGAACTCATGAATGACCCGTTGAAACCTATCACAAGGCCCTATGAGGCAGCCTTGGCTTTTATACTACAAGCTCTTAGCAGATACATGAAGTCCAGAGCCCACTCATCGAAAGCCAGGGGTTCAGTGCAGAAATGCTCAGGGTAGGGTGGTTCATTTAAGAGGAAAATGGTCTTCCTTCTTTTAGTGCCCAAGACCCATCTACATTTTGGGGTAGCCTCTGCTGGGCTTGCAGTCAACCTTGATGAAGATTCCCACCCAACATTGCCTTGCCATGTTCCTCCTGATGCACACCATACCATCCCGACCCTCCAAGAATTGTGCAGCTAAGTTTTAGACTCTAGGGTAGATTTGACTTGGGGTACACTTGATCTCATTCTGCCCTATCACTGACTTCTATCTTTTTTAGATGGTGGTGGGTGCTGGTGGCATCTTTGTTTCCTATTCATCTTTCCTTTGAGTTCACAGATCCAGGTAGAGACTGAAGGGAAAAGGGGACCCTCCAGCTGAGCATCTTTAATGGTCTCCAACATCAGTCCATCTGGGCTATAAACTTTCTGATGGAAGAGATGAGCTCTCCTTTTCTGTCTAAAGACCAATGGATGCCACTGTCTAACCCAAGTGGAATACAACAGGAATCCTTAGGTGACCTGAACAGGTTCATTTCGTGCTCTGTGACCATGCCCATGCATGCTCTGACTTGGAGGTGGTCTAGTCAATTCTTCCATGACTCCAACATACCTGGGACCATATGTCTGTGATTTGAAGGGACAGTTGTGATGCACAGCACTTTGAGGTGCCTAGACCAGTTCTTTGTGCAGAAACTACCTGAGGAGGTCCATGGAAGTAGCCATTTATCTGGAAAAGAGTTGCCCTTGGATGGCATTCAGTTTCCTTGTTCTTATTCTTTACTCTGAATCAAACTATTAGGATATATTTTAGTCTTTCACATGGACTCATTCTAAAGCCAAAACATACTTCCATTGTCAATGACTGACTTGGTTTCCTGGTGTACCAATAGTATCTGAGCAGTGTCAATGGACTCATTCTAAAGCCAAAACATACTTCCATTGTCAATGACTGACTTGGTTTCCTGGTGTACCAATAGTATCTGAGCAGTGTCAATAGTGCAGTTGGATGTCTGAGGATCAGGTTTTACTTCAAAGTCTGCCATGGGTGATGGTGCAATCCTGTGAAGAAGGACTTCTCTGAAAGTGCTGTCCCCACTGTCTGAGGACCCTGGTCAGCACAGAAGCCAAATCTGGAATGTAGCTTGCCTTTGGATGAAATTAGAGGCAGAGTCTCAGTTCCTAAAGATGACTTCACAGCATCCCACTAGAATCAACTGACAGAGACTATGTGTTAAAAGGGCAAAGTAAAGGAAGCAAGGTACTCCAAGGTCTTATGTGACAAAGACCCTACTCACGAGGCCAGAAAACAGTCAATTCTGCTGAGCTGGCTGCTTCTTACCAGCGCATTCCGCCACAGAGACTATCTTACAAATGTCAAGCAACCTTCTCAAAGTCTTCATCGGGTCTATCGGAATCCTGGAATGCAAACTGGAGTGTCCCAAAGAAGTTGGGAACATTTACTTCATAAACCCAAGGAGGAGAATTAGAACCTAAGACAGAAACAAGGGACAAGTTCCATGGCTTTCCCAAAAATCTGAGCATCATACTGTGTGATTGCGGAGGACAAGAAATCGAAGCAGGGTAAGATGGTTGGGGAGCGGTTCGGTTTAAGGCCAGGGATTTCTCAGCTGAGATGAAGATGTTGGGGAATCATCTGGTGGAAGCTGGGATGGCTGCATGGTCTGAGTGGAACAGTTCTTCATGCCTTCTACTTTTAGTCAGTGTGCAGGGGTATTCTCAGTCCACTGAGCCTTGGTGATACCCACAAGAGCTAACGAGGAGGACAGCATGCCAGTATAAACCATCCTGAACATATGCCTCCCCCTTGGCACCATGTCTCTTATTTGCCCAGCAGCCCACATCCTGCTTCCCATAAATTGCCTGGACTCTTCAAGATAAAAAATCAAGGCCATGTTCAGGGAGCCACTGGGAGTCTTCGATGCTCATCAAGAAGGAAATTTTATCACTGAAGTCAGGCCTTCTACATTGGGCAACAGCCAGTTTGTTCCTACCACAATCAATCAAACACACCTAACCTTGTTCCCACGGATTAGCCAAACTGTTAACAAAGTTCCCCACTTCCGTCATATTGATTTATAGCAGCAATAGACGCGCACCACCCAAGAGGGCACACCTCTTTCCACCCAGGAACTTATAAATGTCAAGGAATTTCTACTCAAATTGAGAGGAACCGGCACAATGGGGATCTCCACGGTTATCTTTGAAATATGTCTTTTGTGGGGTCAAATCCTGTCTACAGGTATTTTGTCTCATTTATTTATAGTCATGAATTGTGCTCCTGCAAACCTCAGTCCTGGTGGGTTGGATGAATTTGTTCATGGTCGTGTGACTGTACGCTTCAAGGAGGCTCTTTGCTAATAACTGTAAATATTTGTAACTGTGTGGAGGCGTGTGCTTTCCTTTTTGCCCTGTGTCTGCCTAAGAGATAGAAGCGGTGGCAGCAGGGAAGAAGCCAGAATGGTGAATGGCGTTCTCAGGGAGTCGTTCAGTGAAGGGAATGATTGAAGTCCCCAGGCTCAGAAAAGGCTTATGGCATTAGGAAGAGGCCTTGCTAAATACATAGGTCAGGTGCTGTGAAACTGGAAGGAGAAGAGGTTGCATTGATGCTCTGCACGTGCCTTCTCTTCTGTATGTCTGACTCTGTGACCAATATTTGCTGAGCAAAGCCAGGTCAAGTGACCGACAGACAGGATGGTGTTAGTGTGCCAGTCACTTACTGGCAGCGCAGTCACTCCCACACTGTCTCATGTTCTCAGAGTGTCAAGTGATGAGCAGGGGAGACTTACCTGGCCTCCGTACGGCTGAAGGTGTCATCTCAGATGTCTGTCCTATCTCCTTCTCTCTGACTGTCTGCCCTCCCTCTGCCTGTCACTTTCTGTCTCTCGGTTTTTCTGTCTGTCCTTCTCTTTTCTCTGCCTCTCTGTGTCTCTGTCTGTCTGTCTGTCTGTCTGTCTGTCTGTCTCTTTCTCTGTCTCTTTGTTTCTGTCTCCGTCTCTCTCCTCTCCACCTTTCCCTTTCCTGGATATCCTATCTCTTCATCTCTCTCCCACAGTTCTTTTTGTCTTTCCTCCCTCTTTCCCTCCCTCCTCTTTCCCTTACTCTTCTCTTTATCTCTTCTTCACACACCCTGTTCTGTTCTTTCTCCCTTCGGAGTCTCTATGGCTAGGTTTCTTAATTGTGCAAGATTACCAGATGAATTCCAGAATGCTCACTCTCCCCAGGTGGGTGAGATGAAGACTCATTTGGGGAATGGCTTTCACAAGAACTTCACCCCAAGACCAAATCCTCAGGCGTGCACTGCTGACCAAGGGGTCCTACACTGAGGCAGCCTAGAACTAGTCAGGCTGTCTGTCTTCTTGGAGTGTGAAATGGGAGGCAAGGCCAGCTTTCAGGGTGACAGACTTGCTCTGTCCTTGCCCAGTGACCTGCAATCACCATAGTCCTTGGGGGCAGACAGCCATGCCCTTATCCATAAAGAAACAAAGGCAGTAGTGCTATGGAGCTGAAGGAGTTTGTCCTTTTAACATGATGCTACATGTGTGCTAGCATACAGGTATGCATGCTAGCCCTACATGTGTGCTAGCATACAGGTATGCATGCTAGCCCTACATGTGTGCTAGCATACAGGTATGCATGCTAGCCCTACATGTGTGCTTGCATACAGGTATGCATGCTAGCCCTACATGTGTGCTTGCATACAGGTATGCATGCTGTGGCTTCAGCACACAGAGGGGGAACTGACCCTCTTCCACTTGAACTTCTTCTCTAATTCAAGCCAGGCAACACCCCAAAGTTAGGCACCATCACCTCCACAGTTCAGATGAGGGACACCAAGACTCAGGAGATTGGCTATACGGGAGCTAGGCTAGAATTTGAACCTGGAGTAAGGCCTGATGGCACTGAAGTAACAGCTAGGTCAGATTAAGCCATGGCTGCTCCAGGCAGGGAGCAGAGTTTGCTGCATGTGTGACCTCAGTGTCATCTTTGTACAGAGTCAGGTGCACAGGTCATGCTGGGCAGGAGAGAGGCTGAGGCACTGCTGTTGGTCAGCAGCAGAGCTAAGGACAACACTGTTGGGACAGACCCTCTCCTGCAGTAAAACCCAGTTTACTCCTTTGCAAATGGGATGGCATGCTCTGTTCTATAGTGTAAGGGAATGAGACACCTCCTGCCGGCCACCCTGTCGAACTAGCAGGTAGAAGAAGTCTTAAGATGGTCATGCCCCATTTGGAGCAATTTTCTAATGTTTTATCCACACGTGACTTCCTTAGAGTAGTATGGGTCTCAGAGTATCTCTAGGAAGATGGGAATGGGAACAATCCAAACATTAACCACATCCTTACCATTCCTGAGCAATCATCTCTCTGTTTCCAAAGAAAATGGGTCCTAGGAACTTACTTGCTTCTACCCAAAGTGTCTGACACTCAAGTCTTTTATCGACTGGTGTGTGACCCACAGACACCCTCCTGTGTCCTTCCAGTCATCCCAGAGCTAGTCCCTCATAGAATATCAGCCTTGTGTGACTCAGTGCTATACCACATTGCTCACGTGAGGACGGCAAGAGGGAAAGGTTTTCATGTTCAATAATACAGGGGCAGGCTGTTTTTCTTTATATTTTTGATTCACCACCTGTGTAATTTGTGAAGGACCCCATGGGTACAGAGGGCCAACTGGAATGTACTAAGATTATTTTATTGTTTTGACCAATGAAAATGGAACCTTGGTGTTTGAGTTTGGGCTTTGAGGGGCCCACACAGCAAAGGTGTAAAAGCTATGTCTTTAGGTGTTGGTGAAGGTGACTTCAGGTGTTCCTGGTATGTCCTTGCTTCCAAGGAAGGTTTTTGCTAGGATTCCTGTACATGAAACATAGAACCTGAATTTGCTTTTATTTTTTTCACAGCATCTCAAACAACTGGTCCCACAGAAGGTAAGTACTTTGAAAATATGGACCTGCGTGAGTGTATGATTTCTCCCGATGTTGTGATAGACACTGCCTCAATACATGGTAGTAAATGACACTAGGCTGAAATATATAGTGTCCCATGTAGACGGTAATGACAATAGAAACTCCTGCCAGCTATAGCATAAAGGGCCCTGTGTTAAGACAATTGCAGTGTTCAATTTTATGTTGCTCCTGCCTCATATTTCATTTTATGTTAGAATCGAATAGAATATCTAAATGCAGGCCTTGGATTCGGTCCTGGTGCAAGAAGTTCTGACTAGGAGACATGAAGCAGACTCAGGGATCGGTGGTCGGCAAATGATATATAAGAATAACATGCCTTCTTCATACGTGGACCAACTCCTGCTTGTCCTAAGACGAATCAGAATCCAATGTTAAGATTATAGGACCATTTGCTTGCCATTGGTTTAGTTACTCTATTTTGTGACCCACCTAACCCAGGCTAACCTCAGACATGCTATGTAGGCAATGTTACCCGTGAACTCCTGATCTTCTTGCCTGTAGTTTCCAGGTTGTAAGAATCTAGAATTTTGTTACCATCCCCAACTCTTATCACATTTGAAATGACATAAAATTCACCTCCAATGCCCTGGCTTTTATCTCCTCTTGGAAAAAAATTATTTATCAAGACCTTGGGTAGTGCACATAGACAAAACTGAAACACCGACACCTCCCCCCTAACTCCCGGGGGAATGAGTGCATTTGAGGCTAACCTTGTACCCTGTATGAGACTATATCTAAGAGGTGGATTCAGTTCTAAACTGAGCTTTGTTTTTTTTTAAGGTTGGTAGAACCCAGGAGGTGAGGGGGACAAATAAGGCCTTCTCCTTCACTCTTGTTTCTGGCTTTGGGCTACTGATGGAATCGGGATTGAATCTGCTTTCTGTTGCTGTGATCACACACGGGCTCTAAGCAACTTGGAGGAGGAAATGTCTATTTGGCTTACAGCTCACCATCCATCATTGAGTGAAGCCAGGGCAGGACCTGGAGGCAGGAACTG
>CACVCL010023263.1:0-20765 GCA_902729485.2 Mus minutoides
AATGCTATTGATAAAATTCATGGATTTTCTAGATTACTTATGTTTATATTTTGTTGCTTTTTTATTGTAGAAATATTATAGTAGAAAGTCTTTAGAAAATAATTAGGGTCACTCTGAACTCCACCATCTTGTGTGACTAAGGGAATGTTCTTTAAAATATTAAGCTAACTTCATCTTAATGGATATTAGTTGTGATTTTCTAATATTGCGCAATGATAGATAATGATGGAATAAATAACTTTCTGCGCATATATACTTTCTTTATTAGATTGCTTATCTGTGACAAGTGCCAAGATTTCAATTACTGAGTCAAAGAGTAGAGTTAACACAAATCCATGTGTCTTTGCCAAGGACAACGGTTATGCCTAGGCTATTCCTCACTAACCTCAGTGACCTATTCTGCCACCAATAGGCTTTTTACGAAGCTCAAGTAACTGCAATAAAAGTACAGATTTTATAAACAGAAGTATTACTTTTCTCTTTACAAGAAAATGACCTTCTACCTTTACACTCTATTTAAACAATGCATCATAAAAGTTCCCGGGGTTGAATAACTTTAAACCCAGTAACCTGCACTGTTATCTGCAGTCTTTTCTCCTCTATACTTTCGAGGTTAAGGTGACCTTATTGGCATATGCCATGAGTCAAAGTACGATATGAGGTAAGCGTCCCCTGTGTTCTCTTTTATGTTGATAAGATCTCAGATGTAAGTGGATAGACTTTAAAGCAATAAGCCTATAAAGTGAGGTGCTTTATCTTTTATTACATTTGCATCCTCGTGGCCTCAAAGAAAAATATTACTCTTGATTCGCACAGAAACCATCGGATAAGACTCACACACCTGTGATTGTGTTTACAAAGAGAGTGACTTCTTAGAAATAGGAAGCCTAGCCTTTTCTATAAGCAACAGGCATCTCTAGAGCATCTTAGAAAACATTAAAGTTTACTTCTTCACTTATATCCAGGTTAACGTTATGCCAACTTGGCACAAACTAGAGTTATCTGAAAGGAGGGAACCTCAGTTGAGAAAATGCCTCCATAAGATCCAGCCATAGAGTACACTCTTAATTAGTGATTTGATGGTGGCAGTTCTGCCCATGGTGGGTGGTGTTAGCCCTGGGCTGGAGGTTCAGGGTTCTATGAGAAAGCAGGCTGAGCAAGCCAGTAAGCAGTATCCCTCCAGGGCCTTCCTATCAGCTCCCCCTTCCAGCATCCTGCTGTCTTCAGTGATGAACAAGCCTTTTCCTTCCCAATTTCTTTTGGTCATGGTGTTTCATCACAGAAATACTAATCCCAGTTAAGGCAAAACTAAAGTATGTCACATATATGAGCAAAGACCAATGTCAGAATGTCATTAACATTTCAACCTCAGAAACATATTACAGTATGTATTAGGCTTACGGTAGTTTCACAAAGAACAAAGTAGATTTCAAATAAGTGCTGTTTCAATTGCCACAGATATACTGTCTTTCAGTAGCTGAGAGACACCTCTTAAGATAAATAATGCCCATGTGGTAGAATGAGTTCCACTAAATAGAGCTTTCAAAAATGGAGATACATCTGAATTCTTCAACCCAGGATGAAACCTCACGTACCTCTCAGGGCTTCAGGCTCAACATCAACAATATACAGCTCAGGGAATGGGGTTTTAAGGCCTGTATAAGCCTAGCGATGCTATTCTTCTACAAAGAAAGCATCAAGAGAAGCAAGCGTCGCAGGTGTAATGACAATCACCAAGGTAGCAACCTGATAAGCACAAGCAAGTCTCCTCACCATTATACAGATGGCCACTAACCTCAGGTGTCCCTTCACCTCTCCTTTCAACTATTTTCTTACATCTTATTCATTTTTACTTTATTTTAGAGATGCGTGTGTGTTCACATGTGTGTTGCCACAGAACATGTATAGAGTTATCAGAAGATAACCGGCAGGAATCAATCCTCCTCTTCCTCAGTGTAGGTCCTTGAGCTGAACTCAAGTTGTGAGGCTTCCTGACATGTGCCTCTGTCTGCTAAGTCATCCAATTAGCCCATTATCCCCCTCTTTTAAAGCATGGTAAATGTTGGGCATTTTCTAATATTCCTAGGATTAAACTCAGAGACATACATTTATATTTGGTGGACTATAGAAGTTTAATGTTCCTACTAAGTGGCATGGGCATTAAATTGGAAACATGTAGTTTTTTTTTGAAAAATAAAACTACTTCTAGTGATGATATTTAATAGATAAAAAGGAAAGAAATAGAATTTTTATTGCCCAGAAATTATAAGATGCTATAATTTGCTGTGTTCGTTTTGGTTCTGCCTCTGCAGTGAAACATTTTCTGAATTTCCAAGTTAAAAATTCCCAATCCCCGCTTCTTACCTCCATATATAGATCCACCTTCTTTAGAGACATGCATGGCTACAAAGCACATATATATTTCTTTTCTGTTAACTTTAGGGGAATGCATGCTATAATATTACCATACATATTCCAAACACTTGAAGTTAAGGTTTTCCTTATTCATACATTTTTCATAAGACATAGTATCTTCACAGTATTAAACTACTTGCTGATATGAATTCCTAATAAATTAATTTAAAAACTCAACATTATTTCTACCTTGAATTGGTGTTTATATGCCTGAGTGGTGGTAAAAACATAGCCTAAAAGCCGGGCATGATGGCACACGCCTTTAATCCCAGCACTCAGGAGGCAGAGGCAGGTGGATTTCTGAGTTCAAGGCCAGCCTGGTCTACAGAGTGAGTTCCACGACAGCCAGGGCTACACAGAGAAACCCTGTCTCGAAAAACCAATAATAATAATAATAATAATAATAATAATAATAATAATAATAACTTGAGTTCCAAGTGATGAGATTATACAAGAATCTACAAGAAAACTCTGTTATTATTTTTTAATTGGGTTCTTCTGGGTATATCTGTACAGCCCATGCTGTGGTTACAGAGTCAGGGGAGCTATGAAAGCACTTGTGTTAAAACACAAAGCTGATCCCATAATGGGCCTCTCAAAGAGTTCATATTCTGAGTCTTTCCTTCTGGCTGTCCACTTGCAAAAACATAAGACTAAGAGTGTCCTCCCTGAGGATGGAAAACGAGATAGCTCCCTCCTGGCACCTGGTCCCTCCCTAGTCCTGGGCACCCTGCACTGTGAACTCTGTTTCCAAGCCTTACAGATATCTGACACCTGAGGGAGTCAATACTATGCAGTTGATATAATACTGTGTACTTTTCGTACATAGGTACCACTAAGTCTCAAAAGACCACACATTGTATCTACTCACTGATAAGTGGTTATTAGGCAAAGAGCATGGAATACTCACGATACAACTCACGGAGCACATGAATCTCAAGAGAAAGGAAGACCAAAGAGTGGATGCTTCAGTCCTACTTAGAAGAGGGAACAAAATAATCAAGGGAAGTAGAGGGTGGGAGAGACTAGGGAGGAAGAAAAGAGGGGTAGGGGAAAAGAGTGGAAGAATCAGGTATGCGAGGAGATGGAGGAGATGTACAGAGGGTCAGGAAATTGAACAGAGGTGTGTAGCAATGGGGGATGGGGAACAGAGAATAGCAACCAGAAAGTCCCAGATGCCAGGAAAGCAAGAGCCTCCCAGGTTCCATGAAGATGACATTAGCTGAAATACCCCACTAATGGGAGGGAGAAATTGTTGAGACAATACCTAGAGGTTAGGCATGACCCCCGCCCCCAGTTGAGGGATGGGACCACCCATCCATCTCCAAAATTTTAACCCAGAATTGCTCCTGTCTAAAGGAAATACAGGGAAAAAGAGTAGAGCAGAGACTGAAGAAAAGACCATCCAGAAACTGCCCTACCTGGGGATCCATCCCACATGCAAACACCAAAGCCAGACACTATTGCTGGTGCCAAGAAGTGTTTGCTGACAGGAGCCTGATACAGCTGTCAGCTGAGAGGCTCTGCCAGATCCCGACCAATACAGATACGGATGCTTGCATCCAACCGTCAGACTGAGCATAGGTACCCCAGTGGAGGAGTTAGGGGAAGGACTAAAGGAGCTGAAGGGGCCTTATCTGGCATCAAGGGGAGGGGAGGCCCTTGGTCCTGTGAAGGCTCGATGCCCCCGTGTAGGGGAATGCCAAGACTGTGAGAAAAATTTGGGTGGCTGGGTCGGTGGGTGGGGGAGCACCCTCATAGAAGCAGAGAGATGAGGCATGAGGGATGGGATAGGGGGGTTGCAGAGGGAAAACCGGGAAAAAGGATAAGACTTGAAATGTAAATTAAAAAAAAAAAGATTCAAGAAAGAAAAATTCCCTCCAAGCCATCTCAGCAACCATTGTTTTTCAATGTTAAAAATGTCATACACCCATGGCATATCTATATATTTCTGGTAAGTGCTAGCCGAATAGCCATGTGACTATAACAACTACAGAGAACGATGCATCTCAGATACATCAGGCCACCGATATAGGGGCTGGGGAGAGAGGTGTAATTAAAAGCCTCAAGTGTTTGGTTTGGTTTGCTTGCATGCAGCTGCTACTATCTCTGCTTATTGTTGAAGTGTCATTTTACTCTCTGGCAGCAGTGATTATTTTGTAATGTGTTTAATACAATCTACTATTTGCATAGTCACATCAAATGGTTAATCATGTTTAAAATTTACAGAAATGTGTGTGTGTGTGTGTGTGTGTGTGTGTGTGTGTGTGTGTGTGTGTGTGTGTGCTATAAAAGACAACTTCTCTTTTGGGTTGATCTTAATTCAACCCGAAGATGAAAAATGGAGGTTTCAAGAAAAATGTTGGCCATTTTCCTCAACAATAGTTTTTCTTCATAACATAAAGTTTTGGAAGTACCCCTTCCATGCTTGGTTAAATATCTCTGCAGATGGGGTTCTCTGTGAATCTGATCTTCAAATGTATCCAGTTATTTCCAGCCTGTGGAATCACAAAGGCAAAAGGCTCTCTCTCTCTTTTAGTCTGTAGCTCTACCATGTTCAAGTTGGCAGGGCATTATAGGAACCCAGTTCCAACAGGAAGCCGGGGTAAGTTTTTCTGCTTCATCTCTTCTGTGAGTGTGACCATTCTAGTTTTTTTTTTCTCTTAACTCTGTCTTACAACTAAGAAGAATTCTTCTAGGCACGTGCACCATGATTCTGTTGTAAATCCAGATGCATCACCAACCAAACTGTTTTCTGCTATCAACTTTGATGAATCATTTGCCCTGTCTGAGCGGTCATGCAGCAGTTCCCAAAAAAGGTTTAGATAGTCCTGCGTTTGAGCTACAGGTCATTACTGTTAGTAAATTTAGTAAGAAAATGTCGGTGAGCGAAGAACGTGAGCAGTCACATCCACAAGCTTTCAAGATATCCCTATACCTGGGCAAAGTCTGTGTGTGGACACATGGCAATTGTTTGTTTGTTTGTTTGTTTGTTTGTTTGCAAAAGCATATTTCCTTTGCAAGGAAATATGAAGGTCTTCATTAATGATGCTATTCCTCCTTAATATTTTTAGCAAGCAAAATCCAAGGAAGGAGTGCTTACATTTTAGTGTCATAGGTGACTTGGGTCAAATCTCAGAGGTCATCCACACCTCTCCAATATTTTACAAAACATGAAAGTCAATATCTAAAAATAATAGGAATCCAAAGGCCCCTGTTCAGATGGAAGGCATTACAGCCGTTAATCCATAGCTGTGTTTTTCTAAAAACCAACTAGAGGACCAGAGCACTAGTCATGCATTGTCTAGGGACTCAGGAAAATGAGTATTCAGACTGTGGCTGGTGTGGAAACACTGACGAAAGAAAGCTTGGTGCATGTGTAAAGAGAGAGCAGATAGAGAAATGGCCACAGATTGAGAAGGATAAAGGAAAGTGATAACAGAAATCCTCAGAATCTGATCACAGGAAGCATTTTTCTAGAGAAGGGCATCAACATTTTATACAGCATCAGGGAAGAAAGCAAAGGATGCCACTGTAGAGATGGAGTCAAGATCATGAACACACTCAGCCTCTAGTTCCTCCCCATGACAACTTACCTATTATTAACAAGCCCCAGATAGATAGCAGGCTCTGACACAGCTATTCATCTTTCTTGAGCTGGAGGTCACAGGAAAACCTGTTTTTTGTGGTTTTTTTTAGAGTAAGAGAAGTCTAGAAATAAAGAGTCCCAGTTTGCCGTTAGCCATTATGAATCAGGCAGCAAAATTAATTTATTTTAATGTTATACCCAAAAGGCCTGTGTTTTCCTTTCTATGTGATTATGAAAATACCGAATGTCCCCTGAGGAAATAAGTCCTTTTTTTAGATTTCAAGAACAGACAGCCCAATTTTCTCCATTTGTTTTTCTCTCCTTTGAGAGCACACTTAATTTGTTAATGCAGGAGTGCATTTTGTCACCAATAAAATTTATCTTCACTCTATAAACAGAAATCAGTCCTGATGGGGGAAAAGCTGAGGGAGCCTACTTGGTTTCATATTATAAAAACATAGTTTAATAGCTCCATTTGTAATGAGATTTTTACATCCAACAAGCACACAAGTAACAAGAAAGGGGTCCTAAAAGGACATGATTTGATTCACTTTTACCAGGCATTGACTTTTATGGTAGCAAATCTAAAAGGAAAAAAAAAATCAAACTGTCCTTGAGAGAGACTCCACCATGGTCCAATGGGGTCAAAGGCTTTCAGTCTGCATCATTTTCAACTGCTGTTCACCCACAAGAGTGAAACTGTGACTCCTTTTCAAAATATGATGATGATAGTGCTTCAGGAAGAAAGGAGGGGAAAAGACAGGATGTGTCTACTGACCTCAATTTATACACCACAACCTAACAGAGATAGCCACACACCAACATAAACAATATAAATAACCACATGCCATGCAGTATACAGATGTGTTTGGAGTGATCTTAGTTACATCATTCTTTGATTTGGTTTGGTTTGGTTTGGTTTGGGGGGAGGGAGGAGGAGCAGGGAGCAGGTGTGAAAATAACCAAATCTCTGACCAGAATAGCTTAATAATAAGGATATTAAGCTGCCCATCAGAGCTTCCAGCCAATGTAAAGCTTGCTGCCTTGTTAAAATGGCCACCAGTAGCAATAAGACTACTGTGGTTTTTGTTCACATACAGCGAGAGAGGAAGATTTGGTTCTTTGTCTAAAATCCTTTGCATGTTATCACATTGGCCCAGGTTGAGCTCTTGATTGAGAAATTAGTGGTGGTGGTAGTGGTGATGGTGGGTGGGTGGCCCTAATGGATTTACTGCATTAATCCAATGGGTGTCATTTAAGTTAGAGAGACAAGCATACTGTCCATCAGTATGTACTAAAGGATTAAAACCAACATGTATCTAGTCATTACGCAAACTGATTAGCCTCCTAGGGCCCTAGTGGGTTAGCCTGGAGTACAGGCCTTGAATGGTAGTCATAAAGCAACACTTAGTTTGGGAAAACTGTTCTGCAAGCCCCTGAGAGATGATTCACTGAGCCTCCATGACATTTCTAAATTTGGCTAAGAGGAATACCTCAGTATTCTCCCTTCCTCCTAAGTCAGATAATTGTTCTCAAGCAGTTGCCAGGCATTTTTCAAACTGATATTTCTAGCTCCTTCCAAAACAGTCTGTCACTGAACTCACCCACTCTACAGAGGAGGGGTAGAAGGAAAAAAGCTGCCGAGCTTTTCCTTTTTATAGAGACATAGATTTTCCAGTCTTGTCGGCTTCTGAAGAGTAAGAGAGCTTTCAATCTCTGAATTCCTCCTGTCTGTGGGCATCCCGCGCTGTTCGGAGTCCACTCTTGTTTCACTGCCCTTAATGGCCCAATTTTCTTCCATTTCCTCTTTCCTTTTTAGTATTTTTAATATGCCATGTGCTGTCTCCAGGTCATTACATGCAAGACTCCTTTGATTTTCATAAGAACTCCTGAAATAGAAGTTACTATTGTTCTTGATCAACAGGTGAGTAAAACTGAACTGAAGAGAGATACAGTGACCAGCCCCTAAACCAAAGGATAGTCAGCGGCAGAGCTGCCATTTAACCCAAGTCCTAGCCAGTTCAGAATCAGAATATTTTCCTCCAATCCTACAGTTGTTTCTGTAGCCAGTGAGCAAAGGGTACAACAGATCGTGGGACACCTGAGAAGGCTCACTTAGAAAGAGTTTGAATATTACCTCCATGAACAGGCAGCGTGTACACTGAAGGGTGATCAGAGAAGTCGGACAACTGATATTCAAATGAGTTGACCATCAAGCAGAAAGTATTGTTTCTGAGAAAAGCTGAGAGGAGAAAAAAAACAGAACTAACATCTACTAACCTGCTCAGGTGCACAGTAATTTGAGCACGGTATGTCATTGAGTAAGAAAGTTCCAGGGTTTAACTTCCCCCACCATAGGAGCTCAGAGATGCTAACTAGCCTACTTAGAGCCGGTGAAGAATGTGAATGGATATTTGATTTCAAAGGTCCATATTCTCTCTTGTTATTTTCTACAGAGAGCCCCACCTTATGTATACCAAAGTCTGTATGAAAGCATCAACTCTACCTACAGACCCCCTCATCACCCCTTAAGTCATAATAATTGTGAGCAATAAAGCTGGAGCCTCTCTTGCTTCAGATCTTCTAACTAAAAGGCACAGAGATTTACAATTTCAAGTGTGAGAGCAAAGACTTTCAATACAAAAAAAAAAAAAAAAAAAAACAACAACAACAAAAAAAACACCCCAAACCTCTTATATTTAGCCAGCATAGAAACAGGACCAGAGACTGAAATTTTCTCTTCTTCCTCCTATAAAAAGGAGGAAGGACACCCCCTCACCTAGGTCTCCCAGGAGAACATGACTTCCCCTGGAGATTCCTTGGTGTGTATCACATCATTTCTGTATTTGCACAAACCTGAAGGACTTTGAGATCCACTTTTGTTTCTTAACAAAATGGCCCACAGGCCTAGGCCTCAAGTTAGGGAACAAGCTTCAGGAGAAGAAAGCTCATTACTTGCTTTGTTGGTTAGGTTTCCATTAATAACTTCTAGCCATGTGGCTGTGTGAACAGCACCTTTGACAAGACTTCCATGACAGATGGCTGCATGGACTGCCTGTTCATCTACCTAATAGATAATGGAGTATTTGCTTGCTTCACGTTTCACCAAGGCAGGCTCTTCAACTGTTTATAAGTTCAGCACAAGCTTCCACTACCTCAGCTTGTGCAACTGTTTCTACCTAAAAGCTGATTTAAAAAATTAATAAAAAGCCCCCTTTGGAGACAATAGGAAACCAGTGTTTGAGAATGGGAGCCGTCAGCACGGCATCATGGCGCATGCCTTTAATCCCAGCACTTGGGAGGCAGAGGCAGGTGGATTTCTGAGTTCGAGGCCAGCCTGGTCTACAGAGAGAGTTCTAGGACAGCCAGAAATATACAGAGAAACCCTGTCTTGAAAAAACCAAGAGAGAGAGAGAAAGAGAGAGAGAGAGAATGGGAGCCATCTAAGACAGGAAAGGGAGCAAGGCCCGAACTTATGGACAGTCGGTCCCTGGAGATATCCTTTCCATTCACTTAACAGCTCATTCAGGGAAGAGTGCTGGAGATGTAGATCTGTTAGGAGAGTGCTTAGCACACATGAGGGAAAGGTGGTGTACAATAAGATGGAGACAGGACGCTCTGAAGAAGTTCAAGATGCTCCTCATTACGTAAGGTGTTCAAGAGCAATAGACCAATGGATGAACAGACAATAGACCAATGGATGAACAGACAATAGACCAATGGATGAACAGACAATAGACCAATGGATGAACAGACAATAGACCAATGGATGAACAGACAATAGACCAATGGATGAACAGACAATAGACCAATGGATGAACAGACAATAGACCAATGGATGGACAGACAATAGACCAATGGATGAACAGACAATAGATCAATGGATGAACAGACAATAGACCAATGGATGAACAGACAATAGACCAATGGATGGACAGATTTTACTAATTAGTCTTTACATGCATGACTACAGATACCTGTCCCTTATCCATACTAGTAGGAGAACCATTAAAACTGACATTAATAGATACCAGAGTGTTCTTGTTCTAAAAGAGGGCTGAGTCTTCTAATTCAACTTTCTTCAATTCAAGACCAGATTAGTTGAGGCCGTTCATTGCGTTGATTCTGGGAATTTAAAGAATTCAAAACCTTGTCCTTCCGAGGCTTAAGACTTAGTAGTAGGGGTAAACACATAAATGGGAAATCTTGCCGGAGATAATGGCTCTGCTCAAAGAAAGTCCGGGGCCCTACCAGGAAGTAGTCAGAGCACTTAACCCTGGCAGTGAGATTATCTCATTGATAACAAGTTCAGACCTAATGCTGAGTCCACTTCTCATTGCACTTAATCTGCACAACAGTCCTTCCCGGGAGCCTAGTCCTGTTATTAACCTAATTTTTCAGTTAAAGAAACTGGCCCAGAGAGATTAAGTGATTTATTCAGCCCGACACAGCAAGTGGCAGAGAGAAAAATCCAAATAGCCCAGTCTAACCACAAACACCATGCATTTACTGATAATACTGGATTTCCTCTCTGCAGCCATTCTCGAAGGTTAGCGCCTGTGCTGCTATTCAATTATCATTTGAGAAATATTTGTTAAATGCCTCCTGTGTTCACAGCACTTAAGGCAAAGGGAAGGAACAGTAATAGAGGGGGGTCTGGACTTTTGGTGCTTGCCTTTGAAAATCACAAGGCAGAGCTGTAAATATAAGTAAGTTAGTTATAGTGTTTTGGAAATATATAGAGAGTACTATTATATATCACACAGCATGTTTGGTTTTGAGAATATGGAAATTTCATTTATATATAACACATATATCCATACTTATATATGTGTATGTACACACACACACACACACACACACACACACACACACACACACACACACACANACACAAACACACAAATGCACACATATGGCTGTGGCAAGGGTGTGTTTCTTATGGTGGTCAATTGTATATTCATGCAGAACTAATCTGGCATACTAGGCAGATGCTACAAGATGGGGCCTCACCTGGATACGATAGTGACCTCCTACAGGTTGACCCAGCTTCACCTTGTCCTCTTACACAAACTATTTTTGGTGCTGCCGCTGGACTGATTCATTTAGAATAGAAGTTACTTTATTGCACCTCTCCCCGCCTCACTCAGAAGAAAAGGCACCAGCGTTTGCGGTGCCTGAAGCACCTTTACCAATTAGGAGTCTGGGAAGAAAATAGGTCTGTAACTAAGCAGAGAAGTGGCTGGCACTGGAGTAATGTCCTATTTCATCTGCCCCTCACCTCTTCTCTGTTCTTCTGTACCGTCACACCAGCCTCTGAGATATAGCTGTCACTCATGTACTGTGAGATTTTAATGTATGCATCTGCTCTTGCCTCTGATCAGAAAATATCTCTGATTATCTCCTATAACTCCCTCCCTCCCTCACTTCAAGCTCAAAATGTTACCTCCCAGTACAACCTACCTGAAAGTCTATTTAAAACCATATCCTTCCTCTTCAAACTCGTCCTTTGCTTTTCCTACATCTTCCACACACTATTATAGAGAGCATGCATCCCTTAGATCCTTGGTAAAATATAAGCTCCAAGAAAGGACCTTGACTTTGCCAATTGATAGGTTCTAAGTGCCTAGAAATAACACAACACACAGAGAGAAGCAATCACCTTAAATGCCATATGCAAATATTATTGTGTTGAGTTTTTTTGCCTCTAGAGGTAAATATTTAACTTAAAGCCAGACTGTTCTTTTTATTTCCCCAACCCCACCCTTGAAGGACTGAATATGTCTAAATGTTGAATGAAGTTCTTTCTCACCATAGGTATTTTCACACAAAAGTGTAGCAGAGTGGACAATCTTCCTTTCACATTTGAAGGAATGAACTCTGGAAATGATAACGATCCACAGACTAGGATCCTTACATCTGACCTGTCAAGGACAGATATATGAAAGATCTGGCACCCTGGCTATTTCCTTTGAACACCTAAAACTCCTCAGACAGTAAGTCTGCAAAGCTACTATGGAGGAGGAACTTAATTGTCCTGATAAAGTGATAAATTCCCATTTGCTGTATAATTGCTAAATTGATAATTTCCAAAAAAAATTTAAAAATCAAAAACAAAACAAAACAAACAGACAAGAAAAAGGAAAAAAAAAAACAGCCTTGGAAGAAATTAAGAGTGTAGATAAAAGTACGCAGCTCTCACACTGCAAATAAGAGACTAACGTTTGGGGATGCCCGATGGTTTGTTCAAAATTATCACAATTATCTCATGGACAAGAGGTATCTCATGAAACATGAAAGCCAAGTCCCCATCTCCCTGTGTCAGGGTTCTTTCAATGATGTTAAAAAGGAGGTGCAGAGCCTAAAACCCAAGATATCAAGATCTTTAAAATGATCTTGTTTGGGGATCTATCTAAATAGGGCAGAAAGATTTGTAGTTATCATCAAATGGGCTTTCTCATAAAGAATAGAATATTAAAATCGGGGAGATACCTTAGTCAATAAAGGGTTTGCTTTGCTGAGTTTGAACACTATAAACTACATAACTTTAAAAAAGTCAGGCATTGTAGCATAAGTTTAGAATCTCAGTGCTGTGTGGGTGGGGGCAGGGCAGGGAGGGGCAGAAAAGGCTGTTCCTAAGCACTTGGGGAGGGGCAGAAAAGGCTGTTCCTAAGCACTTGGTCAGTCAGCAAGTTCCTGGTCAATGAGAAGGGAAGGTAGTGCCTACGGAACGACAGCTGAGATTGTTGTCCAGTCTCCATCCAGATGTACACAGAGGATTTTCACATACCCCTACACATACATGCACTTGAACCCGTACACATGCATGTGCACACACAGAAAGGAAGATACGTCGCATTGGATACAAGCAATTATTGGTTTAAAACTTCCTTATAAGGACACATATGTTTGCTGAATTTATGAATCTAGCAGATCTACACTGAGAAAAATGACTTTTTAATCAGGCTTCCCATGAAGTCAAACAAGGATAGAAGTAGATAAAGATTTCATGTTCCCCATCAGACCTCCCCCACAAAGCAGGGCTAAGTCCTTATGCAGATGTACAAACCTTTAGGGTTCTTGAAAGTACACACTTTACAGAGTCATCTGTATCCATAAAAGCCTTGCCAGCAGTATTTATGGGTATCATAGACTTGTGTTTAAATGTTCCTTCAGCCTCCATGAAGAAATTCCAAATATGTAGGGTTTAAAAGTAGAAAATGGGTCTTCTTAAAAATATTAATTTATTTACAAGCCAGAGGAAAAAGCTTTTTGCTGGGGAGACAGAATCATGATATTTCAAAGTTGCTCGAACCAACAAAGAAACTAACTACTTAAGGATCCATAGACCTCACAACAGAAAGGAACTTCCTTTAAAGTCCTCATTAAAGGGATATTTTTAAAGTAGGTTAGGCATATCCTTGAAACAAGAAAGCATCGTCAGATGTCTAGCTTTTGTAGCCTCCAGGCAATTGTGCCATACAGCCTAGTTATCCAATTCCCAGGGGTCCTAGCTGCTGAGAGGTGATGGTGTTAGGTAAGGCCACCTCTGCAGGGGTTGCTTCTGTCCATTTCCACCTCGGGCAGTCTTTTTCACAAGCTCCCTTCTTGGATAAAAATCTACAGAATCAGACAAAGCAAACGAATGAGGTAGCTTGGAAGTTTTCCTCTTTTCTTTCTTCTAATATCATAACCTACAGTTACATATGTATATGAACCACAAGAATGCTAACTGTAGCACATCAGAGATTGACAAGTGTGCGAGGATCATGAGGAAAAGAGCAGGCACAAGAATACAGCCAAGGAAAGTCAAATTTAACTTGACTTGGTGGAAAGAGAAAGATAAAAATGGAAGATCAAAACAACAATGGACTATAGACCATTGCTGGTAGTTTTTGGTTTCCTTTGTTTTATTCTGGGTTTTTGGTTGGTTGGTTGGTTGGTTGGTTGGTTGGTTGGTTGGTTGGTTGGTTGGTTTTGGTTTGTTGTTGTTTGTTTGTTTGTTTGTTTGTGGGTTTGGTTTTAGAGAATTAGCTGAATTGACTCATTTCAACACAGGGAAAAAAATTTACATCAATCTCCATATCTGACTGTGCTTGGACCAAGAATGAATTAAATGTGTTTATATGGCACATACTCTTCTGATTTCTGTAACTTTGATTTGTGTGATGATGCCCAGGGTTGTAAATTAGGAGACACAAGAGCTTTCCGATTGTGGTGACATAGGATTCTTTGGAAAACCTAAACTGGACATCCGAGGAAGGTTTTAATTGTACATGTACAAGATTGTAAAACATTCACAGAAATAAGTACTAGAGAAAGTTAAAAAAAAAACAAAACCTTCTAAGCCAAAATAGGAAAAAAAATGCTTTTGGCCAATGAGATAAATAAATATAACTAATGGACAAGCTATGGAAATGAAGATGCAGTAAGTGCTAGAAGTGTTGGTCTTTATTGGTATGATCACATTTCCAGTACTAACATGACACTTATATAAAAGCCAGTTTGCCTGATGTTGATCAGGTCTGGGGCATAAATGATGGGAAGAAAGCTCTCTGCAGCAAGTCTCATGAGCCAGGTTCTATCCTTGACCACAATGATAAGAGGGTAGGGAATGATGGAATTGAAAGTGGACTATTCTTTTGACTAGTACTATTGGTTCATGGTAGAACATTTGCCTATCAGTTCTCTAAACCTGATTCTATTCCAGGAACTTGAATAAAATGTGGTCTAGTAAGCTAGTGAATGGCTCAATAGATGGATAAGACCCTTCCAGATGAATATACAATATACCTAGAAAACAAAATTACAACTTACCACAGGGAGTTGCTGGCTAGATGGGGTCTCCTGTAAGAACAACCGGTTCATTTCTTCTTTTGATATGCTTTTACTATATAACTGTGTATGAAAATGAGTTCTCCTGGATTATTACACTCATAGGATAGTAATTTATAATTGCCTAGACATTAACAAGTTGATTCTGTGGGCCTTGTTACTCTTCTGTCCTGTGCACTGTGGACTAAATGGACCAGTGTTCCAAGAGTCTCATCGTTAATCACTAACTGTAGAGCTTTTTACTTTCAAGAAACTCTCCAATTTCAAACAGCAGTCAAATAGCCGACTGTACAGTACCATGTATAAAATGTGCTTTGGACCAAGTAGTCACTATTTTCATCAGGAAAAAGATGCCTGGTGTATTTGAAGAACATTAAATACCTCATTTAGCTTTTTAATGTTTTTAATTAAAATAAAATTGCACCACTTCCCCCTTCCCCTTCTTCCCTCCAGCTTCCCATTTCCCCTCCCTCCTTCAACATCTTTCCTGTCCTCCCTATGATTCTCAAATCCTTAGCTTTTCTTTGACTATTGTTCCATGCATATATGTGTACGCGTGTATAAGTGTAAATATGTAACTAATATCTGCCGAGTCCATTTTTCTTGCTTCTGTATATGGTTTCGGGGCTGCCCTTTGCATTGGATAACCAGTCAGGGGCTCATCCCTGAGAAAGACTAATTCTCCCTCTGAGCAGTCATTAGTTGCCTGGAATTCTTTGTCTAAGAATGAGATCCCATGAAATTTCTAGCTCCCACTGTAGTGTGTCTCTTGATATTATCCCTGCTTAGGTCTTATGTATGCAGCCATTTCATTAAGCAGTCGGCCATCAGAATTCCTGGCATTCTAGATCTGACAGTCTTTCTGACTGTTCTTCTACAATGTTCCCCAAACCAAAGATGCAGGGCCTGTGCTGCTCATGTATCCAGTGGGGGTGGGATCCCCACAATCCATTGGTCTTTGCACTGCATCCAGTTGTGGATTAATGTAATAGTCTCCATTGAGTCCCTACTGCTAAAGACAGCACACAAGACTCAGATGATTCAAGGGGGAATCAAACCCTACCATCTGGCTCTCATAGTTAAAAAAAAAAAAAAAAGCACTGTGCAAGTTGTTAAGGGAGAGATGTAAGTAATAATCTTACCCAGCTATGAGACCTATGAACCGAAACAATGACCGGCATGTTCATTATAGATATACCAATATTTGTAAAGGTACACTGGTGGCACTCACACGACTGTGGCTGTCTAAGTAGACTTAGGGACCATCCATCAGATGGAAAAATCACATCTGTACTGGAAACCTAACCAACCATCCTGGGCTAGTGAGGTCACAGTCTTAGAAGAGAATCTATTACTGCCCCTTAGCTAGATCAGCATGCTTCCTTAAATCTATCTAAATCTTATCATTATACCACAGATACGTATAGCTATCACCCTTCATCAGACAAGCTTCTTTCTAAATATTCTTTCTTCTTTTTTAGTTCTAGAGGGAGATTAATACCCTTGAAGACCTTTCCCTCATGACTGGCTTTTAACAGCACATCCTATTTTGGTGGTAATACTAGGAAGAAAAAGAGCACAGTTTGTAGAAGGAGCCGTGGAGGCCACCTCTACTTAAATGCTGGGTGTGGGGGGGAGATGCCGGGGTAGGAGCAGCTACAAAAGCATCTCTTGTAGGAGGACTGCCTAAGAGACCAAGAATTGCTGGTGCAGACAATGCCAGCCAATCGGGAACTGCTATTTAGAAGAGACACTTTCTTGGGACCAACGGGGCACAGGTAGAAGGTATTCATGGAGCTGTCAGCAGCTGTAGCATTGCTCATCTGCTCCCAGAGTCTGTGCCGTTGACTTTGTGCCACTTTTCCTCCAATCCCCAAAGGCAGGTAGGGTCTGGCAGCAAATAGTCCAGGGTACAGGCAGCAACAGTTGACTCTCCATAGATTTAGAATACCGTGGGAAAAGATGCCAATTCCAAGACTTTCTTGAGGACCATCAATGGAAAGCTACATTCTCCTGGTCAAAAAAATGCAAAATCTCTGGCCCTGAGTGGAGACATGGAGACGCGACATTTTGATCTGCTCTCCAACGGTTAGAACATTGGCTGCTCTGGCGTCCTAAAAAGAGCTCTAGCTCACAAAGAAAGTGTAGCTGTTTCTTCTGCTTCTTCTTTTTTTTTTTTTTTTAATTTTATTATATGTAAGTACACTGTAGCTGTCCTCAGAAACTCCAGAAGAGGGAGCCAGATCTCGTTACGGATGGTTGTGAGCCACCATGTGGTTGCTGGGATTTGAACTTATCACCTTCGGAAGAGCAGTCGGGTGCTCTTACCCGCCGAGCCATCTCACCAGCCCCCTTTCTGCTTCTTCTTATGCTTCCCTTTCACACACTGGCCAGTTGCCCAAGCAGCTTTCCCTGGCACGCTGAGCTTTCCCACCCTCTCTCTCTGAGTTTTCCTTCCCTTTCCACCATGCAGCTGTTTCCAGGACTCCATGCTGAGCACACTAGGTCTCTTGGACCCGAACTCAAAGAGTGGAAGTTCCGTCCTTTTCTCCACCCACTCTGCTCCACAACTGTGGACATTTCCAGCTTGCCTGGTCTGTTAGTTTTCTACGAACTCTAATAAAAATCATCCCCAAGCTTGCTTCTGAGTCAAATTTTTTAAGTATTTTTGTATTAATGAGACTAGGAATCCTAAGGGGACCTCAATCTCCTCAATAACGTAAGAAATATTGGGTGAATATCAAAACACTAATTTGATTTCAGCACTATCCCCTTTCCCTATGTTTTTTGTCCCAGGGAAGGAAGGAAACAAAAATATGTTTTAAAAGACATTGAAGTGAAGATGTTGACTAGTAACAACTTCCTGAATAAATGATAGGTAGATGTACTAGCCCACTAGAGATTTTTAAAAAAATAATACTCCTCACTATTTCTATTTTTCCGAGGAACCGCCAGATTGATTTCCAGAATGGTTATACCAGTTTGCAGTCCCACCAGCAATGTGTTCCCTTCTCTACATCCTCATCAACATGTGCTGTCACTTGAGTTTTTTATCTTAGCCATTCTGATTGGTGTAAGGTGGAATCTCAGGGTTGCTATGATTTGCATTTTCCTGATCACCAAGGACTTTGAATATTTCTTTAAGTGCTTCTCAGCCATTAGAGATTCCTCTATTGAGAATTCTCTGTTTAGTTCTATATCCCATTTTTTAATTGGGTTGTTTGGGGTTTTTTGGAGGTTAACTTCTTGAGTTCTTTATTTATTTATTTATTTATTTATTTATTTATTTATGTATTTATGATTGGATATTAGCCCTCTGTTGGATGTAGGGTTAGTGAAGTTTTTTTCCCAATCTGTAGATTGCTAATTTGTCCTGTTGATGGTGTCTTTTGCCTTATGGAAGCCTCTCATTTTCATGAGGTTTCATTTATTGATTGTTGATCTAAAAGCCTGAGACACTGGAGCTCTGTTCAGGAAATTTCCCCCTGTGCCAATGAGTTTCAGGCTCCTTCCCACTTTCTCTTCTGTTAGATTCAATGTATCTGGATTTATGTTGAGATCCTTAATTAACTTGGACTTGAGTTTTGTGCAGGGTGATAACTATGGATATATTTTCATTCTCCTACATACAGATCGCCAGTTAGACCAGCACCATTTATTGACGATGCTTTCTATTTCCACTGTAAGTTTTTGGATTCTTTGTCAAAACCCAACTATCCATAGGTGTGTGGGTTTAGTTCTGTGTCTTCTATTCTATTCCACTGATGTACCTGTCTGATTCTATACCAATACCATGCAGTTTTTATCACTATTACTCTGTAGTACAGCTTGAGGTCAGGGATGGTGATTTCCCCCAAAAGATCTTTTATTGTTGAGAATTATTTTGGCTACCCTGTTTTTTGTTTGTTTGTTTTTGTTTTTGTTTTTTTATATGAAGTTGAAAATTGCTCTTTTCATGTCTATGAACAATTTGTTGGAAATTTGATGGGGTTGCATTGATTCTGTAGATTGCTTTAGGCAAGATAGCCATTTTTACTATGTTAATCCTACCAGTCTATGAGCATGGAAAATCTTTACATCTTCTGAGGTCTTCTTCAATTTCTTTTTTCAGGAATTTGAAGTTCTTGTCATATAAATCTTTCACTTGCTTGGAAAGAGTTACACCAAGATATTTTATACTATTTGTGGCTATTGTGAAGGGTGTTATCTCTAATTTCTTTTTCAGCCTATTTATCATTTGTGTAAAGAAAGGCTACTGTTTGGGTTAATTTATATACCCTGCCACTTTGCTGAAGTTGTTTATCAGCTATAGGAGTTCTTCGGTGGAATTTGGGGGATCATTTATATATACTATCATATCATCTGCGAATAGTGACACTTGGACTTCTAAAGGAACTGCAGAGACAAAAATGGAGAATAGACTGAAGGAAAGGCAGTCCAGTGACTGGCCCAACTTGGGATCTATCTTATGAGAGGACAACAAGGCCTGACACCATTACTGATGCTATGACGCCAGAGCCAGGCATGGCAGTTCTGTGAGAGTTCCTACCAGCAGCTAGCTGAGACAGAAGCAGATACTGAAACCCAACCATTGAACCGAAGTCCCAGACCCCTATGGTTAAATTAGGGGAAGGATTGAAGAAGCTGCAGGGGAGAGCGACTTCATAGGAAGACCAGCAGTCTCAACTTACCCAGACCCCAGGGAACTTTCAGAGACTGAGCCACCAACCTGGAGTATACATGAACCAGTCTAAGAACCCTAGCACAAATATAGCAGAGGGCTGCCTGGACAGGCTTTAGTGGGATAAGTGTGCTTAATCTTCAAGAGACTTAAGGCCCCAGGGAAGGAGGAAGCCTGGGGGTAGCACCCTTTTGTAGGCAAGGGAGAGGAATGGGATGAGGAACTGTTGGGGGGGGGGACCAAGAAGGGGCCAACGACTGGAATGTAAGAGAATAAAATTATAATAATTGAAAAATACCAATCACATTGTGTTAAACAACAGAAACTTATATTCTCCTATCTCTGGAAGCTTGAGTGTAAGTTCAAGATTGAGGTGCCAACATAATGGGTCTTCCCTGAGGGCTCTCTTATTGATCTAAAGATAGTGGCATACCTGCTGCCTCTTCACCTGATACCTGCATATATATCTCTGGTATATTCAAATTTCTCCCTCTAATAAAGACACCTTGCTTTATTTTACTCTATGCCACATTTTTAAAACCTATATCTACCACTAAGGTCACATTTCAACAATAGGAATGAGGGTTTCCTGAATGACCTTCACATCACCAAAGGATTTTACCTCCAAAAGCTAAAAGTTGACAGTTCCAAAGCAAATTCACCCAAGAGTAGTAGATAGCAGGAAATAATTGAACTCAGGGCTGAAATCAACCAAGTAGAAACAAAAAGAACAATTCAAAGAATCAACCAAACAAGGAGCTGGTATTTGAGAAAATCAACAAGATAGATAAACCCTTATCCAGACTAACTAGAGGGCAGAGGCATAATATCCTAACTAACAAAATCAAAAATGAAAAAGGAGACATAACAACAGATCCTGAGGGAATCCAAAACATCATCAGATCCTACTACAAAAAGCTATACTCAAGAAAACTAGAAAACCTGGATGAAATGGACAACTTCCTAGACAGATACCAGGTACCAAAGTTAAACCAGGATCAGATTAACAACTCCTAAACCTGATAAACAGCTTTAGTGCAGTAGCTGGATAAAGAATCAACTCAAACAAATCAATGGCCTTTCTCTATACAAAGGATGTACTGGCTGAGAAAGAGATCAGGGAAACATCACCCTTCACAATAGTCACTAACAGTATAAAATATCTTGGTGTGACTCTTACGAAGGAAGTGAAAGATTTGTATGACAAGAACTTCAAGTCTCTGAAGAAAGAAATTGAGGAAGATC
>CACVCL010023264.1:0-20754 GCA_902729485.2 Mus minutoides
GGTAAGAAACAAAAACAAAGAAACAGTTTATTCAAGAATTAAAGATGCTAGCTATGTATACAAACTAGGACTCTATCAGCAAAGAGGCCACAAGCAAAAATTTAGAGTGGTGAGATGGCCTAGTGGGTAAAGGTGCCTGCAGCCTGACAATATAAGCATAAAGACCCTAATTCATGTAAATGTTGAAGGAGAGAACCAACACCACAAAACTGACTTCTTACTTCTACACATGGGCCATACCCCATTCTAAGCACATCATACACACAACAAATAATAATGTTATTATTATTATTATCTTAAGGTTTGGAAAATAATTGTTCCCTATTGAACATTTAAAATTAAAAAAAAATAAAAAAAAAATAAAAATTTAAAACTATGAACAAAAATCAAGGAGCTTGCCTGATACATACTTGATTATTTAACAAAAGATTATGGCAATCTGATTTGTGGGTTGGCCCAGCCTAGTAAGTATTGCTGCTCTCACTCCTCGAAGATTTTTTTCTTCATAGAAATCTACATCTGGGCCGGGCGTGGTGGCGCATGCCTTTAATCCCAGCACTCGAGAGGCAGAGGCAGGCGGATTTCTGAGTTCGAGGCCAGCCTGGTCTACAAGTGAGTTTCAGGACAGCCAGGGCTATACAGAGAAACCCTGTCTCAAAAAAACCAAAAAAAAAAAAAAAAAAAAATCTACATCTGTTCAAAATGCAGAGGACAACTGACCATGAGGTACCCAACCCAAGTAGATGATACATCTATAACACAATTCCTACACCTAATGCTCAGGGAACATGGTAGAAGTGGGGGTGGAGAGATTCTAGGAGTCAGAGGACAAGATATTATCTGTGAGATATCTTCTAGATATAACAGGAAAGCTGCACACATGAACTCTCAGCAATATGGTTATGTAAACAAGACAATGATGTCAGTAGCTATGGCAAAGCAGATAGGGGAAATCTCACAAGGGCCCCAAACCTAGATGAAAAGCTCTAGGCAATTCACTGAGCTGAGATATAGAGACTCAGCCTTCTCCAGGGACATGTCTCTGATAGGTTATCTACTCCAAGTAGCCAACCCTAAACACATACACACCAGCAACACTAAATATACTCAGCAGGTTAAATTTATATGTGTGTATGCACACAAGCTTGCATGTGTGTAACAGTAACAAAGATGAAATGAAAACTGAGGGATGAAATGAAAATGAGTGGGAGGAACACAAGAGGGATTGGAAGAGGTGTAAAAATATGTAACTAAGTACTCATGTATGACCAAAAAAATGAGCAGGGCATGCCATCAGATAAATCTTTGTTTTAAGATAGGATCTCTCTATTGTATACCCCTTGTTGTCCTGGAACTCAGTCTGTAGACCAGGGTGGCCTTGAACTCAAGAGATCTACCTTCTATACTTATTAGGCAAGCACTCTACCACTGAGCTACCTACATTCCCCAGTCTAGGATTAGGTTCTTAGTGCTTTGTTTCTACAATACCCTAGGTAGGTATAATTTTTAAAAGATCAATAATTAATCAAGCTCCTTTAAGCATCAATTGGGGAAAAACTCAACTAGCACTTGTTTGCTTCATTGTAATTATACATTATCCGGCAAAAGAAACTGAGAAGGGCAAATTAGGAAGCAATTTGGATTTGCTGGTCTTAAGAGTAACCTAATACAGGTCTCCTGCTTCTGGCACAGAACTCAGTTTACAAAAGCAGCCACTTTTACCTGCATGCTGAAACCAAAAGGCAAAGGCAAAAAAATGAGATAGCACGCAGGCTGCTCTTGTATCTTTGTTTTTTAAAGCAGTTCTCTATTCTCTAATCTTTATGCAACACTATATACTGTTTCCCTTATTGAAATCTATATTATCAATAAAACCAGTAAGAGAGGCAGAAAACATAATAAATCTTGACTTTCAAATGACAGCAAGAATCAGAAGACTACCCTATCTCCTATCAACTCTGACGTTTTCGAATTTCCTTCCCAGAGCTCTCTCCATTCAGTGTAGTTCTGAATCAAGCTTCCACAATGACTATACTACCACACACAGGAACACACATGGCACAGGATGCAAGGTTACTATTTCTGACTGACTCCAGGGCTGTTTTTCAAAACAGTATGATCTCAGCAATCTTTTTTCTTTTTTCAGTATGATTTTTGTCATTTTGTCACTTTACTCCTAGCTTCTAAAGCAACTAGTTAGTTCAAAGGCTGTAGTCACGAAGTACTAAAAACTCTTAATATCATACACAGTAGTGCTACTTTCTCTTTAGTGTTATTCCATATCTTTCTGAGGATAAACGAATATAACATCTTAAAATAATAGTCTCTTTTTTGAGGCAGGGTCTAAGTACCCTGTCTAATTTAAGATAATTCTCTTGCCCCAGCCTCCCATTTGCTGGATGTATGCCGTGTGCCACCACACCTAGATTGAAGGTAACAGTCGACACACACCTGTACACTGACACACACACACACACACACACACACAGAGCTAGCTATCACTTCTCCACTCCCTTCACTATTGTTATCTTCTAACGAACTGAACTTCTGTAAATAAATCTTCTAATGTTACATTCTCTGTGAAAGGAAAGAAACCAAATGCTTCGTTTTCTGCTAGAAGCAATCCGTTTTTTTTTTCAACACCTTAAGTATTCAATATATATATTCACTAGCACATTATGACATCATTGCCTTCCAGTGTTTGTTTAGGCTAAACAAACCTATTCTATTTTGCTCCTTTGCCTTCAACACAAAGCAAACGCTCTGTTCAGCCGGTAAGGTGAAGAGTCAGCTAAGAAGCTGGTTGGTTCCATTTGCACTGTTTGACAAATTACATTTTTACTTACTGCAACCGATTTGGAGGGCTAACCTAACCAAAGAAATAGATCTGGGCATTAGAATCAAATCTTAAATGGCACAAAGAGAAGGGGGCGGGGCCGGTCGCTAACCCCAAACAACAGATTCCAAGGCTCGCAAGAGATAAACAAAGGAAGCCGAGCGGAGCTTACAAGTGCGTCAGTCTTACTTGAGCATTCGTGTGGAAACCCACAGCTCACAACGCGCCGGCGTCCAAACGCCGAGTTTTCCTCAAGATTTCCTGTATGGGTAGACACCCAGCAGGTTGGTGGAGACTGACAGGGAACACAAGGCTCGCCCGTCAGTCTTCCGCTAAACCCGAACCCCCGCGGCTCGTCACGCAGTTCCCGGAGGCACACCGCGAGGAAGGCCGCGGGGGCGCCGAGAAGGCGCGGGCCGGTCCTCACCTGGCAGCCCTTCTTGTGGTGAAAGCCGACCACCACGATGTGCAGGACAGGCCCGCAGGGGGCGCCGTCACTCTCACGCCCAGCCTTCTCCATGGACGCCCGCCCGAGGCCCGCGCCGCGACTCCAAACGCCGAGGCTCGGCCGCACGACCCAGATGTCAGCCTGAGCGCCGCATACGCGCTGCGCCACGAGCTCCGGGGCCGCCGACCAGCTCCCTCACCTCCGCGGAGCCCCACCGGGCCTCCACCTCTCTGCTTCATCCGCTTCCGCAGCTTCCGGGCTGTCACCTGACGCGACAGCCGCCTCCGGCAGCGCGGGGCGGTACCCTGAGGCCGCCCCAGTCCCGGCTGGGTCTGAGGCGGCATGGGCGGAGCCTGAACAGGGGGCGGGTCTAAAAGGAAAGGAGGCGGAGAGGGGCGGGGCTGTATAACAGGAGGGGCGGGGCCTGCTTGAGAGCTGGCCTGGAGGAAGAGGACCCCAGCTGAAGGCGGGGACTACACGACCGGTTGGGCGGGGCGGGGCGGGGCGGGGCGGGGCGGGGCGGGGCGGGGCGGGGCAAGGTAGGGCAGAAGCAGACCCTGTGCAGTGGTGGAGTGGTGTGCATAGGGGGTTGATTTGGCTGACTCTTAAACCTGCTCCTTTCTCCCTTATGATCTTTGTCAAATCCCTTCCTTCTAAAATCTATTTTTCCTTCATGAAATATCGTTATTCCTCCTCCTTTTTACCAGTTTTACTTATTTATAAACGTATTTCTTCTTCACTCTTTAAATCTTTCCTGGGATCTCTCAGCCTTGAATTTCTAAAATTTAACAAGGAGACATATTCTTGAGGTTTGGTATCTCATGTAGTCAACGTTGAAATTAAGTTTCTTGCTTACTCAAAATTTTCTTTACTTTCATTCTAGAATTTTTTCATTTAATTTTTTTTTATGTACAGTTTTTTATGCAAGTGTGTAATGCCACAACTTGAGGGGCTGAAGTAAGAGGATTGCAAGCTTCAAGCCAACGTGGGCTACATAGTGTTAGAAATGTGCTCACAGGGCTGGAGAGATGGCTCAGCGGTTAAGAATACCGATTGCTCTTCCAGAGGTCCTGAGTTCAATTCCCACCAACCAACCATATGGTATGTAATGGATTATCTGTAATCTGATGCCTTCTTCTGGTGTGTCTGAAGACAGCTACAGTGTACTCATATAAATAAAATAAATCTTAGAGAGAGAGAGAGAGAGAGAGAGAGAGAGAGAGAGAGAAAGAGAGAGAAATGTGCTCACAAGGTAAAATGACCCAGTAAGGCTTTATAACTTTCAAATCATTCGAGGCTTGGTGGTGCATACCTTTAACCCAAGCACTCCAGAGGCAGGCAGATGACTGAGTTTGAGGCCAGCCTGTTGCAGGACAGAGCAAGTTCCAGAAAAGCCAGGGCTACACAGAATCCCTGTCTCAAAAAATGACAACAACAACGACAATAAATAATGATGATGATGATGGTGATGATGATGATCAGAAGGATCATAGTCCAAAAAACCATAGGAGCAAGTGCACCTGTTCAGGATGGCCAGGTGGTGGTGGTAATGGTGGTTGTTGGCTTTTCCATTTTAGCTGAGGTGTCCTAACTTATGCTGATTTAGAATGTGGCTGGAAAAGACCAAAGAGTGCAGAGTAAGCAGTGTCTAAACTGAGTACATCTGGATAAACTAGTGAAGGACCTGAGCCACGGAGAGGAGACTAAGAAGGCACATGGTTATTAAAACTGTAAGGAAAGACAAACTTTTCACATTGGAGAGTGTGATGGCTATTCCTGGCTGTCAACTTGACTACATCTGGAATGAACTACAATCCAGAAATGATAAGGCACATCTGTGATTGAGTTTTTGAGGCTGGAAGACATAGGCTTCTGACCTGGATCTTGACATGGGATGACATACACTTTTGATCCAGATCTTGAGGCATAGTGGCTATGAAAAGCTTAGGCCCAGGCAAGGTAGTACACACCTTTAAACCCAACAGATTGAGGCAAGCAGTTCTCTGAGTTGGGATAAGAGCCAGCCTGGGATAAGAGCAAGTTCCAAATCCAGGTATTGTGGTACACACCTTTAATCTGAGCTATACCTTCTGCTGGAGGCTTTCATAAGGACAATGGGAGAAGGAAGACTTCCTTCTTCTCCATCTGTTTGCCCTTACATGTCAGCACATCTATTGGAACCTACCTCTTCACGATTCCAGCCTATTCAGAAGACCAGCGGAAACACCTAGCTTCTTTGGACTGAGAAACTACTAGATTATTGGACTTTCCATTTACAGCTGCACATTATTGAGTTAGTTGGACTGCAGACTGTAAGTTGGTCCAATAATTTCCATTAATATATAGAGACATTCCATAAGTTCTGTGACTCTAGAGAACCTTGACTAATACAAAGAGTTTAAAGTCAGTCTAGGCAAATGGGATCTTTCTCAGACTTGCAAAAAATAGATACATAGATTATATATTAGAGTTTGGAAGCAATTTAAGCCTTGAATCATAATATCTTCACCAATAAAGATTTACATTGTACCTAGCAAATGTCTATTCCAGTGCTGTGATTAAACTATACTTATGTACAGTTTCAGTACATCTTCTGGGGTTTACTATAGTTGGCACAAAATAGGTTTGTTATTCCAAGCATTTTCAAATCCTCTACTGAATGTGCTACAGTTTCAAAAAGTAAGTTGTCTAAGTGCTTCTAAAACTACTCAGCATCTTTAATATGTTACTACCATATCTTTTTTATATAACAGAATTCTAGGCAGTTGTCATGGCTTCATGAAAAGGATACAATTTTCCAGTATACACAGTACTTCTGACACTTTTCCAGTATACACAGTACTTTTAACACTTTTCCAGTATACACAATACTTTTAGCACTTTTTCACTTTACCCTTTTATGTTAACTATTCGATTCTTACTATTTTCTTGATGTAACCTGTGTTAATATTTTCCACAGTTGGCATAGCTAAGATTAGGCCTGACTTCACACTTTTGTTTGAAGTGCGTGGCTAGATCTCTGTCTCCCGTTAGCATCGGTATTTAATTCACTGTCCAGGAGGCGTGGCTTTGCCTTTAGGGGTATGTGTCCCTTTGCATCCTAGAACCATCAGGTGAGACTAGATTATCTCTAACTATTATACTTAAATGCTTTAAAAAATGTATCATTTAAAGTCATGCTTTATTTAATTGCTGTCAGGCACGAAGTGACCTAAGGGAGGAGGATTTACTGCACTGCAGGGCTTGAGAATGCACGAAAGAAGGAGAGACGCAGATCACTTCATGGTCCTTAAACTGGTTCATTTATTAGCAGCTCCCTTATATTATTATTTTTTGTGTATATATGTACATGTTTATATTTGTGTATGCTTGTGGAGGCCAGATGTTAGACACCTTTCTTCAATTGCTTCTCTATTTATTGACAGGTCTTTCACTGAACCTGGAGATCACCAATTTAGCTATAGTAGACCAGCAAGCCTTAGGAATCCTCCTGTCTCTGCTTCCCCAACACCACTGGGACTGCAAACATGAGCCACTAGTCTCAACTTCTTTCTTTCTTTCTTTCTTTCTTTCTTTCTTTCTTTCTTTCTTTCTTTCTTTCTTTCTTTCCTTCTTCTTCTTCTTCTTCTTCTTCTTCTTCTTCTTCTTCTTCTTCTTCTTCTCTCTCTCTCTCTCTCTCTCTCTCTTTCTCTCTCTCTCTCTCTTTTTTTTTTTTTTTTTTGAGAGAGGGTTTCTCTAGCTGTCCTGGAATTCACTCTGTAGACCAGGCTGGCCTCGAACTCAGAAATCTGCCTGCTTCTGCTTCCTAAGTGCTGGTGCTGGGATTAAAAGCATGCACCACCACTGCCCGGCCCAACTTTTTTTTTTTTTTAAACTTAGGTGCTAGGTAATGAACTCAGTCAGATGCTTGAGTGATAGACACTTTACCAACTAAGCCATTTTTTCCAGATTCTGCATTATTTTTAAGTGAATTGCATCACTATAGAATACATTCATCAACAGGATATTATTCATAAAGACAAATGGCTTGCTGAAAAAAAAATTCTCTTATTTTTCAAAGTAATGGAGAGGGGATCCCAAGACTGGGGAGAAAAGTTAGTTTGAGATAACCAAGTCTAAGTATGCTTCTATATATCTTGAAAGGTGTTGGGGTCCACTGCCCGCAGTGGACTGGGTTCCTGGAGGATTGGCCCGAAACTGAAATGAAACTAAGGGAGTGGGGGAAGAAAGAACTCCGAGGCTACATGGTTGCCTCTGCTTAGAACGACTGTTTAATGGTGGACAAGCATTTGGGGATAAAGGAAGGGAAGCCCCGCCCCCAGTCTTCTTCGCAGGCATTCTGGAGTTTGGCCGGAACCCTGAAGTCTTGTGACATCTCGCAGGTTGCGCATGTGGGCTGGTCGTAGGTGGGCCTCTGGTAAGCTGGGCGGAGCCGGGTGACCTAGGAGACTTGCAGAACCTGGCTGCAGGGGTACTGGGCTCTTATCCTAGTTAACAACACAATGGATACCATTGGGTGCAGCGCGGCTCTGGTCATTGCACCAACTATGTTGGTGGGGAAGGGGACACCACAGAAAGGAAAGTTTGATTGTGTTCATATAATGACATTTAACTTCAGAGGAAATTTAAATTGCTTTTCTGAATATGTAACATCTTGAAAAGCTTTTTCTAGATACATATACTTTATAATGATTCATAAATTCCATTTATACTTGGTCTTAAGGAAGCACTGACACACTGACACACTGTCCAACTCAGTGAAATTGTAGCTGGAATTGGCTGGTTGTTCCTGGCTGGTTTTTGCCTCAGGAAAGAACATGGTGGAATAGAACTGTTCCCATCTAGAAATCTTGTTCTTTCTACTGTGCAAATACTAAGTTTGTTTTTTAGAGTATAAAAATATTTTATTCTTTTTTTGTGGCATTAAAAATTACTACTGTTGCTGAGTCCAGTGGTGCAAACCTTTAAGTCCAGCTACTTGGAAAACTGAGGCAGGAGAGGAGAAAGTTCAAGGACTGCTTGGGCTCCAGAATGAGTTCAAGGCCAGCCTGAGTAGCTTAGTGATAGCCTGTCTCAAACAAACAAAACAAAACAGAAACAACAAAATCAATAATACAAGACTTTTCCGGTATGCATGAGGTCCCTGCTTTCTGCCCTAGCACTGCAAAAAGAAAGTTGCTAGCATTCATATTGTTCATTCATGGGAGACTTAAAGCATTGACTGTATTATTCTTTCCCTGATGAAAATAAAGCAGGAATACAAATAGAAAAGAAAAGCCAGAAAAGAAGTGGATGTCATAAACAAGTTTGGGCTCACTCTGTATTTAAAACCTTACAAACATGGTAATGGCAAATACAATATTTTTAATTAATTAATTATGTATATGGGTGTTTTGTTTGCATGTCTGTCTGTCTTTGTGAATTTTCTATTGATGTAAAGAGACACCATGACCAAGGCAACACTTAAACATTAATTGGAGTGTGCCAATGGGTATAAATGAGATATAAGAAATTCCAAGAGCATTGATTAGACCTATAGTACATCTGGGAATGTAGTAGTTTTAGTGTGCCAAGGCAGATAAATAGTTGCTTTAATGTGTTTTATGGTTATAAAATAACCTTTCTTTTATATGTATTTTGCCTGTTGGAGTACCTATGTGGGAATGGAGTACAGTTTTTGGGAGTTGATTTACTTCTTCACCTTGTGAGTTCCAGAGGTTGAACTCAGCTTATCCAGTTTGGAAACATTCATCTTTAGCATCTCTGAGCCATCTCACCAGCCCCCTCTAATAACATATATTTGTAAGTAACTAATAATGCTACCTGTATGCTGCCTCTACCCTAAGACATTGTATTATGTTAGTATTAGGAAACAAAGATCAATAAGTAATAATACATCACACAGAATACCGTTTGCTGTGTACTAGATCTTGTCCTAACCAATTTTCATAGGTTATTTCATTTAATCATTAAAATAATATTTTAAGTGGGTGAGAGAGATAGTTTCATGGTTAAGAGCATTGGTTCCTCTTCTAGGAGACCTGGGTTTGATTCCCATTATCTGCATGGGATTCGTAATTGTAACTTAAGTCCCAGGAGATCTGGAGCCCTCTCTGGCCTCCGTGGACACCAGACACATATGCAATGCACAGACAATAAGCTGGTTTGAATAAGAATGAACTCCATAGGCTCATATATTTGAATGTTTAATTACCAGGGTTTGAAAAGATTAGAAGGATTAGTAGGTATGGCATTATTACAGTAGGTGTGGCCTTAGAGGAAGAATGTCACTGGGGGGCAGGGGGCAGGGCTTTGAGGTTATCAAAAGCCATTCCAGGACTATTCTTTTTCTCTTGGCCTGTGGATCAGGATGTAGCTCTCAGCTACTGCTCCAGTGCCATGGACGCTGCCATACACCCCACCCTCCAGAATGATAGTGATCTAAAGCTCTGCGACTTAAAGCAAGTTCCCAATTGATGTTTAAGTGTTGCCTTGGTCGTGGTGTCTCTTCACATCCAAAGAAAAGTCACAAAGACAGACATACATGCAAACGAAACACCCATATACATAATTAATTAATTAAAAATAATAATACTGCATTTGCCATTATCATCAGTGCTTCTAATAGATAAACTGAGATTTTAAAAGCTTAAATAATGTACCCATAAGAAAAAATAATTAGTAGAAACTGTGTTGGGGTTAGTGAGATGGCTCTAGGTAAAGGTGTTTTCTTCCATGCTTGTTGACCAGAGTTTGAGCCCCAGAGTGCACATGATAGAAGGAAAGGACACATTCCTTCAACTTTTCTTCTGTTACACACATGTGTGTGCTCTCATATGGTGCACACAATTGTAATTTTAAAAACATTTTTAAAAGCTTTTAAAAACTGTGAAGTTTGGATTTAAATAAAAGTCACTAAATTTAGAACCAATGGATTTAATCACTATACTATGTTCCCATGTTCTTAGTCTTGAGGAACTCAGTTTTTTTAAGGGTTATGTAGCTGTCTTAGTCAGGGTTTCTATTCCTGGACAAAACATCATGACCAATAAGCAAGTTGGGGAGGAAAGGGTTTATTCAGCTTACATTTCCACATTGTTGTTCATCATTGAAAGAAGTCAGGACTGGAACTCAAGCAGGTCAGGGAGCAGGAACTGATGCAGAGGCCATGGAGGGATGCTCTTTACTGGCTTGCTTCCCCTGGCTTGCTCAGCCTGCTCTCTTATAGAACCAAGACTGCCAGCCCAGAGATGGTCCCACCCACCAGGGGCTCTTGATCACTAATTGAGAAAATGCCTTACAGCTGGATTTCATGGAGGCATTTCCCCAACTGAAGCTCCTTTCTTTGTGATAACTCCAGCCTTTGTAAAGTTGACACACAAAACTAGCCAGTACAGTAGCTTTGTTAAATATATTAAAAAATACATCCATATAACCCTGACAGGTATTGACACTGCTAAGAGCCAGCAACAGACTCTACCAAGACTACACAAGTCAGGATAGCTGATCATCTCTGACCAGGGTCTTGAAAAATGAACATCTTTATCAGGACATTGAGGAGTATCATGAAGTTAAATAGAAAAAAAAAAAACACGAATGAAGATGGGTTATTCAGAAAATAGATTTGAAAAGGCAAGTGTTTTGTGCTAAATGTGGGAGGAATGGGTATGGTTTAAAGACAAGATCAACAAGAGAAGCTTGGAGCAACACATACCCACTGCACACAATGTTTCCTTTGCTCAGAATGCTACTTTTGCCTCTTCTCTGCTTATCCATCCTTAGTCACTGTGTGAGAAGAGACTCCCATCAACTCCTCCGTTCTTCAAGCTGTTATGTGTGGCTAGGGGACAGTGTTTTAACTTGTTTTAAGCACAAGGAACTTAATCCTGACTCTTGCTCAAAAGGATGGCTGTCAAGTGTGTTTGTAATTACCTTGGCACCTAGTAGATCTGTACGACTTATGGATTGGGCGTAGAGGAAAAGCCACCACTGGCTTGGAATTGAAAACGGAGCTGCGTTTTCATTGCTTTCCATATTAAATCCCATACTGCTGTGCACATGAAATGTATTATTTGTCCTCCTTCCCACTCTCTTGGTTGAAGACTTTTCTGAACATTGTTTTATATATCCAGCAAGCTGCTAGTCAACCAGTATTTGACTGATATGTTTGTTCGATGGAGGAATGAAGGGTGCTTGTCTCTCATATTTAGACTGGTTTTAAGTCTGTCACATGAGGACAATGGCAAAGAATTTATCTGCTTTAACAACAACAAAACAAGTAAACAAACAAACAAAAACACTAGGTCCCAAACTCTGGACCTCATGGATGCTAGGAAAGCACCCTGTGGCCAAGCTACCCGCTAACCCTTGTTAGTTTTAATTTCTTATTTTGTGTCAGGGTCTAAGATGTCTATGCTGGCAACTGATGTCTACTTCTGTCTCTCAAGTGCTGGGTTTACTGGCCACTCCACATTAAAAGGGGGCTTTTTAATCTTTTCCAAAGCAGAAGTGTGATAGCAAGGTTTTCCAAACATGATGGAGTCAACATACAGAGTAACATCTCACGGTTGCCTGCAAATCGAAAACTAATAGTGACTTTAACGCCTGTAATAAACCAGACTCCTAGAAACGACAAGAAGAAATTAAATAAGTAGTAAAAGTTAAAAAAAAAAACTTGTGAAAATAATGCTGCTTATAGATTTTCAGTCCTCTGGCCTTAAAAGTACCAGATTCCTTAAGAAAATGAGTAGTTGAGGAACATGCAGAATGAGTTTATAGTAGGAAATATAAATTGATTGTATTGTTCTGAAAAAAGAGACAGGCTTGAGATGCAATTTTCTAGAGGAAAATTAGCCGACTCAGAGATCTCGTATGCTGTGGTCTTCCGACGGCAAACTATCTCTGAAGTTTAGCAAAATTTCGGGGTACCATAGGTGCCTGTTGGGTGGGTAGCACGGATAGAGATCTAAACCTCTCTATCGAATCTGTCTGCGATCCATTGGGATCCTCCGGATCTCAAAATCGGCTTCCGATTAGTCTAGTCTGAACCAGCTGTGGAAAAGGGCGGAAGCGCGCTATTTTAAAGTCTGCGCCGGTGTCCTTTGCCACTTCCGGCGTGGCCATGGCGGCTAACGCGACCACGAACCCGTCCCAACTCCTGCCACTAGGTAAAAGTCTTGCTTGGGGAGCGGTCGGGTTGCTGCAGTTCCACGCTGGGGGCCGAGGCTGGGCTGCCGCCTCTCCGGGCCCAGCTGTCCCGCCCTTGGCGTCGCTGGGCAGACAGACCGTTTTGTCTGTCGGTGGTCGGTGAGGGTCCCACTTAGTGAAGGACGTGCTCGGCCTTCTTTTTGAGCTCGCCAGTAAGGTGTCATGAGTCGCAGTCCCAGTTCTCATCTTGGCCTTCTCGGTCTCCAGATTAGGTAGACCCTGTATTGCATCGGCTTGGGTAAGGAGTGAGCCACGGCATACAATGAATCTTACAATAGAAATCTGGAAACTAGCCCCGTCATTCATTAATTCAACAAGCAGTTCCCGCGCAGTGCCAGAAAACTGTTGAATAATGAACTTGAATTACAGCCATTGCTTTCAAGATAGCACACCAGCACACATCGTGCTGAGCAATTCTAAGATGCTGAGATGAACAGGTCGGCCCTGGAGCACAGAGAGTTAAGGTTAAGTGAGAGAAGGAGTGACGGGAAAGCTGGTGTCTGTAATAATGCTTCTCCATTGGAATGTTTTGGGGCTGGTGAAGTTAGTGAAAGTGACTGTGATTGAAAGGTTTTGAAGTGTTAGATATTGTTTATCGGTACAAACACTGATGAAGAAAAGCAGTCATGGTCTCCATCCACCTCATGGTGTGTGTTTTCATACATTAATCAAATAATCTAAATAAAAATCACAGTCCTATTAATTGCAAATAAAGAGTTAAGTGAAAGCTAAGGCAAACATTTGTGCTAATGACTAAACAGAGATTTGTGTAAGATGTAAAATTATTGAATGGCTCTAGATACATATGTAGCAGAGGATGGCCTTTTCTGACATCAGTGGGAGAGGAGGCCCTTGGTCCTGTGGAGTGTGATATCCCAGCATAGGGGGAATGCTGGAGTGGAGGGACAGGAGTGGGAGCACCCTCCTAGAGGCAATTGGAGGGGGGAGAAGGTGGATGTGGGGAGGGTGGTTGTGGAGGGGTAGCTAGGAAGGGGGATATTATTTGAGATATAAACGGATGGAACGATTAATAAAAATAAATAAAAAGAAAAAATTGAATGTTTTTGCTTAATCGTTAATGATAAAGAAAATAATAAAGTAGGCATTCAAATGTTGGTTGATTTAATAAGTAGGTAAAACTACCCTTTTCCTCCCACAGAGCTTGTGGACAAGTGTATAGGATCAAGAATTCACATTGTGATGAAGAGTGATAAAGAAATTGTTGGTACACTTCTAGGATTTGATGACTTTGTCAGTATCCTTTTAAAAGCGATAATGGTGTAGGTTTTTAAAGATGTATTAATATAAGTAAGAATTATAGGCAGCTGATGTATTTCTGGTTATTACATTAAGAATATATATATATATATATTTTTGGTTTTTCAAGACAGGGTTTCTCTTTATAGCCCTGGCTGTCCTGGAACTCACTTTGTAGACCAGGCTGGCCTCGAACTCAGAAATCCGCCTGCCTCTGCCTCCCGAGTGCTAGGATTAAAGGCATGCACCACCACGCCCGGCTAAGAATAATTTTGTTTTCCAGGAACTTGGTAGTATTTTAAGAGTTTGCTGAGAGACGATAGGGCTCTTGCCAACAACAAACTTTTTGAATTTGCACTATCATAGTGTTGAACATATTTTAAACCAAACAAAAACATACACCTGAATAAATTCAACCTTGTTTATTTTCTTAACGTTAAATTCAGATATGGTGTTGGAAGATGTCACAGAATTGTGAGTAGTACTAAAAATTAAAGAATTTGGGAGGAGGGGAGGAAATCTCTTTTTAATTAAAGATGGTGCCTTAGTTACTTTTTTCTATTACTGTGGAGAGACGGCATGACAAAGGTATCTTATGAAAGGATGTGTTTAACTGGGTGCTTGCTTACAGTTTCAGATGGTTAGAGTCCTAGCTAAGAGCTTATATGTCAGACAATAACCAGGAGAATATGAGAGAGAGAGCGAGCATGAGAGCGCGCTAGAGAGAGAGCGTGCGCGCAAGTGTGAGCGGGAGGGAGCGCCAATGAGCACTAACTGGGTATAATTTAGGCTTTTGAAACCTCAAAGCCTACCAAGGTGATACACCTCCTCCAAAAAGGCCACACCTAATTATTTCCAGTTTGCCAACAGAGGACCGAGAAGAGGCCATTCTCCTTTAAACCTCCATAGCAACTTTAGTATGATTGATATAAAAAACATTACTTGTTGGAAAATACGTTAATACTGATACATTATTTACTGGTGTTTGTGAGGTCCAGTTAAAGGATTATTATCTTCATATTATTCCTGAATTTGTAAGAAATTGGTGTGAATAAGCATTATGGGGAATTATATTTACATGAATATTATCCAGTGGGCAGTTTGCACTTCTGAATACATTTACTGTAATGATATATGTTCACATTCATTCATGTGTAAGAATAACAGCTTTGGTACTAGGGATGGAACCCAGGGCCTTGTTTTATTTTATGTGCTCTGCCACCAAGCTGTTCTCCTTACCCCAGCAGTAACTTTTAGGGAGGGAAAGTGTTTCCAAAACACTGCCTTTGACGACTTGCTTATCCTGACTCCATTTTAATCTATTTATTTAGTGAAATTACACCAGAAGGAAGAAGAATTACAAAATTAGATCAAATTCTACTAAATGGAAATAATATAACAATGGTAAGACATTAAAACATTTCTCTTGAAATTATTTTCCTTGTGTAGTGTAGGGCTTATGGAACTGACTTATCCTTAGGTGGCAGTGTGCATGGCACTGAGGTAGATGCACTGAAGATGGGAAGGGAGCCTTGGCCATCTGCGCCTCAAGGCAGCAGTTGAAAGTGCTTTGGTCCTTAAGATTAGTTTGCTTATTAATCTTTGTAGACTTCTAGCTCATCCGGAATCATTAATAACTTAACCATCAGCTAGTGATGTAGGGATTACTAACAGATAGAGAGGACTTGGAGAAGATGGGATGTGAAGGATGGGGGAGAGGCAAAGCTGGCTTTGGTCCATGAGGGACACTCAGGGTTTTTTAGGTGGTGTGGTAGTGTTATTAATAAACTCTTTTTCTCCAATGCAGCTGGTTCCCGGAGGAGAAGGGCCTGAAGTATGAATAGATTTCCTCGACTTATGCTAGATTCAGGCTTTGTTTTCAAATCTTTAACGTTTAGAATCTATAAATGAAGTTTCCGTTAAAGGGAAACTCTGAAGATATACATCCATTTTTCTAAGCTAATCATGGTTATTTTGGGAAAAGAAGAGTTTTGTTTTGTCTTGTTTTTTTAAAGACTAAAAAAATAAAGATGTTTTTGGTTAACTGTGATTTGATTTATTATGTTGAAATAGCTCTTGGAACAGATATAGTTATTTTGATACTTGGTTTCATATTGATTTCTGTTTATTTTCTCCCTCATTTATATTAATTTGATTGGGGCAGGGGTAATTTTACTCAGTGGCTTGTGGGTAGGGTGGGGCAGAAGAGATCTGTCTAATGTGATGTCCTCCAATGGCTGTTCTTCCTGGCCTCTTTGCTAAAAGTGAACTTAGTTCTTGGTTTTTCAAAGAGATTTTGTTTATTTTTATTTTATGTGTATGCATATCTTCTCTGCATGTAGGTCTACTTCATATGCCGTGTCTGCAGAGACCAGAAGAGGTTGTTGGATTCCTGGTTCTAGACTTACTATGGGTTGTTACCTGTGCAGTGTGGGTCTGGGAATTAAACCTGGGTTCTCTGTATGAGGAACTCGTGCTCTTAACCATTGAGCCATCTCTTCAGTTCCTGCACTTAACTCTAAACAGCATTCATTCCAAAACAAAATGAACTTTTGAGTTTGAATATATCATTAAAAAAACCTTAATGATCCCTTAAAATTCAGTTCAAACTCTGATATTTCATGATGATGCTTTTCACATTGAATTCTGTTTTTATTCCTACTAAAACAAACCACGTGTGCTGTATTGTACAAGTGCAGGTAAGTAAAAAGTAGTAATCACATCTTATATTTTCCTAGCTTGAAAAAACTTTTTTTTGTTTGTTTGTTTGTTTTTTGTTTTTCAAGACAGGGTTTCTCTGTGCAGCCCTGGCTGTCCTGGAACTCACTTTATAGACCAGGCTGGCCTCAAACTCAGAAATCCACCTGCCTCTGCCTCCCAAGTGCTGGGATCAAAGGCGTGCGCCACCACGCCTGGCTAAAACATTTATTTTTTAATGTGTATGAGTGCCTGATTGTATGTCTGTGTACCACTTACCTGCTTTGTACCCTTGGAGGCCAGAAGATGGTGTTGGATCCCCTGGAACTGGAATTACAAGGGGTTGTGAACCTTATATGAATGCTGGGAATGAACTGGGGTTGCAAGAGCAACAAGTGTTTTTCATTGTTGAGCCACCTCTCCAGCTCCATCTTTTCCTATACTTAAACCAACAGCAACAACAATAAACATTTACTTACTATGGGTGTGAGTGTGCTCTGTGGGTGTGTGACTACATGGAACACGTATGGAGGTCAGAGAACAACCTGCAGGAGTCATTCCCTCTCTTCTATCACATGGGTCCTGGGTATTGAATTTAGGCTGTCAGGCTGTTTCCCGGCTGAGCCATATCACCCACTCCTGTCAGAGGCTTTTTGAGTGTGTACATTTAAACAAAACTTGCTTATCCTAAATTTTAGACTCCATGCTAAGTACAGTTTTAAAGAAGGTTAAATGATGAGTATTTTTCTGTGTCAAATATTTCAGCAGTAATATCTATAAAATTTTTTGTGTTTTTACTATAAATTATTTCATCTATGCTTATTGGCTATAGTCATTGTAATAAATTTTTATAATTTTTGTTTTTCCTAGAGTAAATTTGTAGACCACATATTTGTCATATTGCCAACAGAAAGTTTATTTCACTCTATTTTGCCTGTTTTCTCAGTATACCCTTTCAACATTGAGCTATGCTGTAATTTTTTTCTTCCATGTGCTAAGCAAAACCTGATTTAAAAACTTAGAAACTTACTTTGGACTTACTCATATTTTTGAGTTATTTGAGGCCTTCTCATCCCAGTCCTTTTTGAAGACACTCCGTTCCAGGCTGGCCTTGAACTTGCAATTCTGCCTCAGTGCACCAGCACCAGGGTTACAGGCAGGTTCTACCACATCAGAGGCCTGGTGAGATGGCTCACTGGTTAAGAACACTGGCTGCTCACTCAGAGGTTCTGAGTTCAGTTCCCAGCAACCACAGGGTGGCTCATGGCCATCTTTCAAAGGGATCTGATGTTCTCTTCTGGCATGCAGGTATACATGCAGACAGAGCACTCATGCATAAACAAATCTTTAAAAACATTATAAAATGTATATCAAGCTTTGGCCTATGTGTTTTAAAAAAATTGCAAAAACTTTTGTGAGATTATTTTACTCTTCTTTTTGCTGCAACAAAATACTTGACAAAAGCAACGTAAGGAACGAAGGGGTTGTCTTCCCTTGTAGCTCCGGGACAGGTAAGTCAGCATGGCAAGGAAGACATGGCAGCAGGAGTGTGGGGCAGCTGGTCACACAGTATCCACAGCCAGGAAGCAGAGGGCCATGAGTGCTGCTACTCAACTCCCTGGGTTCCTTCCATTCAACATAGGACCCCAGCCATGGGACGATTGCCACCTCAACTTAAAAGAGTCCCTTACAGACATGCCCAGAGGTTTGTTTCCATGGTGATTCTAATTCCCATCAGATTGAAAATTAGGATGAATAATCAAATTATTCTGTCACATATTTTGCAAATAATATCCCCAGCCTATAGTTTGGCTTTTAGTGGCATTTTTTAATATAATGTACTTTTATGTAATTATGTTTACCTAGGCTGCATTTTCATCTGGTCCAAATTGATCAAGAAGTTCATTGCTCTGTGTGTGTGTGTGTGTGTGTGTGTGTGTGTGTGTGTGTGTGTGTGTAGGGAAAATTATAATATATATTTAATATTAACAATATTAAGTACATATAATATATTATTTAATATATTAAATATTTTAGTGTTTCTGCTTTTAAAAACAATCTTTTAATTTCCAGGACAAAGTTACTTACTTGTAATATTGTTTGACTTACTTGGTATAAATATTACTTCATTGCCTAATTTTAGGATAACTGTGATTTGGTTGCTTGCTTGTTTTTTCTTTTTGGAACAAGCTTAATGATGCAACACTGGCTTTTCCTGCCTCTTGTCAGTACCAGGGAAACATGGTGGTCATTGCAACTCTCTTTTTTCCCTCTGAGGACCTAGTACTCTGCAGGGAGCACATGTTCTTAACTTCACTGTGCTGTAAGTTTTATAGGTGGAGGCATAGTTGCCCATGTGGCTGCATGGATGAGTCCACTTGCCTGCAATCAAACTAGGTCTCCTAGTCTGTTCTCAGAGCTGAGAATCAAATCCAGAGTCCTGTACATGCAAGAAAGCACTCCTCACCGAGCTGCGTTCTCAGCTCCCAATCTGTTCTGTAACAGTAATAAAACTAATATTACTTCATTTTACACTTTTATCCTCAATTTTTTTTAGAATAGATTCTATGCTGAATTTTTCAACCTTGGCAGTGTTGGGATCTCTAGCCATGGAATATGAGTAGACTACTCCTTTTATTTTTCATTTAAAACTGCCCAGATACTGCCAAATATCCTGAGGAAATAATCACTCTTTGACTGAACCATCAGAATAAGGGTATACTTATTGGGCTCTCCCAAGTTATCTAATCCTTATTTAGTCAAGGACCAGGAGCACTGGCATTAGATAACTAAAAACTGTGGGAGAAAATGCTGTAGTAGAGGGCCCAGTTGGGCAAGATGGGCAGGTTTAAGCTGGAAGGATGTTGAATTGGGTGCTAGTCACACATGATCTTTCACTTTGACAGGTTGGTAGTCCCTAGCAAGATTGTGACACATTAAAGCTGTACTATAGCTCCCTGCCCACCTTGTAGTCAGCTTCCACTGGAATTGGTCACCTCCAGGGACTGTTTACTGCTTTCTAACCTTGAGGGGCTCTATGAATCTTGTAATTTTTAGGAATTTTCTGAGCTTTTGGAATCTCAGGGACCTCTCTCCATGAAGGAATGTTTTAATTCAGAGGAAGTAGCTATGCAACAGAAGCAGGAGTGTGACCAAGTCTTAAAGAAGCAGGAGCACACACAGAAATGGATTAGAATGAACCGGGACAAAGGCCACTGTTGCAGAAATAGATGTAGCACAAGGAAAGGCTGCTTCAGGCCTGGGGCATCTGAAGTAAGTAAGTTCTCGACAGATTGCAGTTCTCGGTGGGCCGACAGGAGCTCATCTTCAGAATTTGCCTCTATTTGCACCGATCATATTCAGAGTATGTGCTGTGACTTTGTCAGTGTTAAGTTTCAGGCTCTAGGACAATTTTACTTAATAGAATCATGAATTGGGGTCTGGGATGGGTTGTCTTCTAAATTGAATGTTGGGGCTGGTGATAATCTTTTGTATCTTTGGTCCTATTAAAAAGTGATTTATGGGCCTGGAAAGATGACTGGAAAAGTGATTTATGGGCCTGGAAAGTAGTTAAGAACACTTGCTGCTCTTTCAGAAGACCCTACTGTTGGTTCCCAGCACCCACATCAAGTGACTCAAAACTGCTTGTAACTCCAACTTAGAGGTATCAGATGCTGTCTTCTGGCCTCCACTAACCCACAAACATGTTACTGACACATACTCATACATGTAAACAAAAATAATTTATAAAAATGAAAAGAAATGAAGCATGAGTAACAAAAAATGAATGTCTTTAAAATGAAAAAAAAAAAAAATTCTGAAGTAACGGCATGTATCTATAATCCCAGCACTTGTACTGAAGCAGGAAGGTTGCTGCAAGTTTGAGGCCAACCCGGTACATGTATTGAGTAAATACAAGGCCAGGCAGGGCTACAAAACAATCCAAACAACTTTCACCTTAAGAAGTGAAAAGAAGAACCACAGGATAGGAGAAAGTATTTGTCATTCTGCCATGGACCGAGCTCAATGGGCCCTCCTCAATCCGTGTGAATCAAGGTCTCGGACAGATGGGCATAGAGTCGGTGGGAATTGGCAGACAGACTCAGACATGAGAGAGTGTGTTGAATCTGAGTGTAATGTCACAAAGTGAACACCAGTCTTATATAATACAGAAAACAAAGGGGTAGGATGTCACAGCAGGCAAAGTACATTGAAGTTACCTGACACAAAACAGAACAATGACTTCAAAAGGACTTACAGGAACCAGGTAATATTTACAGTAAAGATAAAACAGCCCTGCCTAGGGTCA
>CACVCL010023267.1:0-20638 GCA_902729485.2 Mus minutoides
AAAAAAAAAAAAGCCCTTTTGCACATGACCTATTTGGAAAGCGCTCTGTTGTCACACGGCTCCACAGCTGACTCTCTGCAAGGGCACGCCCAGCCCTTGCTTGACATAAACACTCTGCACATTTCTCAGTCTTCGGGACATCATCTTGATAGTTTTTGGTAAACATTCAGTGGCTGGGTTTGTTTACTGAACACTCTTGTGTTTTATCCTGCCCACCCTTCACATTAACTGCCTGTAACTCCAGCTCCAGGGGGTGGGGTGGGGGGGGAGGGAGGGCGGGGTGTGTGTGGCCTGTGGGCACCTGCACTCACGTGCACATACCCACACACAGACACATAATTTAAAAACTTACTACTTAAGGTGGGGTGACACGCCCACCTCCGTGACTGTCTCAGGACTGCTTTATGATGACGTTCACCTCTCTTTGCCTCTTTCACCTCAGACCCAGCAGGGCTTTTGCATGTACTGTCCCCTGTGCCCTGAGCGCTTTCTCTTCCTCTTATATCCAGGATTCTGGCTCCTACTTGTCAATTGGTTCTTCTGTGGTACTGGGGCCAAAACCCATGCTAGGCATAGCACCGCCCAGCCCCGAGCACCGCCCAGCCCCGAGCACCGCCCAGCCCTGAGCCAAGCCCCGAGCACCGCCCAGCCCCGAGCACCGCCAAGCCCTGAGCCGGGCGTGTTTACTTCTTGGTAGTATTCTGTTGCCGGGTAATCTGCGAGCACAGCCTCTGCTCACGTTGTTTTCCGTTATCCTAGAATCTTTCCGATGCATTATAGGAACCTGGCATTTACTGAAATAGGTGGGTGGGTGGGGAAAAAAAGGGAATATAAATAGGGACACAACTAATTACTGATTCAGCCACCAGTCTGTAGCTCTTGCTAGAGTCTCTCGATTCAGTGTGTGCCCACATGAATTGTTTTCTCTGCACCTCTCTTGGGAGCAGAACACCACAGCGGGGAGCCTCACGTTCCCTTCCCTGCCCCCTCCACCCCGTGGGTCCTTCACTCCTCCTGTCTCATTCGCTGCTCCTCCGAGCCACATCCAAGTTCATCCCTACCTAGACCTTTCTTGCCCCTGGGTCGGGATGCTTCAAGAGTGTCTCCCCCTCCCCACAAGAATATAAGATGTTCATGTCATTCTTTGCTAAAACTAAAACCCTTCCACAGTTCCATCGTTTACAGCGTAAGGCCTGAATTATGCTCCCCAGCACATTTAGGTTTCCTGCCCGGGCTCAGCTCTGTCTTTCTCAGCCCTGCTGAGAGTGGAGTCTGTGGTCCCAGTCTGCTTCTCACTCTCCTCCAGCCATACCAAGCTCTGGGGGCTCCCTCCTCATCCCCCCCCCCCCCATTTTCCTCCATCACCAATTCTCCATTCCCGGCATGCACTCAAGTCACGGGAGGGTTTTTGGGATTCCACATTGTTGGGCCTTCCCCAGAGTTCCTGACTCAGAACAGGCTTCCAGCTGATGGGAATCGACTGTTCTAGAACCATCTCCAGATCATGATTGAGGACTCCTCAAGGGGCAGGGGCGACCCAGGGATGCCTATGAAGTCTGGAGAGAAAGAGAGAGAGAGACTATTGTCTTACTGTGTATAATAATAAAGATGTTCACAACTTGTAAAAGCAGGAGCCACTGTCAGCGCTTAGGACTTTACTGAATGGCCTCATCTAATCCCTTGGTAACTGAGGCTTCCTCATCTCTGTTTAAGCAAGTAACAGGAAAGCTGAGATGTTTAGAAACATACAGAAAGCCAACCTGGGGGGCAGTTGCTGTGGGTGATTTCACTGCTGTGTTCTTATCAAGATGGCACTCAGCATCCTTGGCGCCCGGGGCCTCATACCCTTTACCAATGAGCATGCCAATGGACGAATGGATCCCGAATGCCTTATTTTCCATGAGCAATCCCTTCTTACCAAGGCTTCTGACATTTGGTTGGGACATAAAGGGACTGTGATGATTCCACACACGGATCCCAAGAAGTGATTTTTAAAAAAAAAAAATCAGATGTCGGGATAATTTGGGGTGATGTTTCTTCTAGCACGGGGAGTCACATTTCACATTTGCTGGGCTGGGTGTTTAACAAGTACAGTAACTGTATCTCATTAAGCCAGATCCTTAATGGCATCTGAGGGTCAGGTCTCATGGGACCTGCTACTGTTGTACTGCTCCAGTGTGCTGAGGTTTTTAAAAGTGTCACTGCCAAGGAGGGGATTTGAGATGAGAATAAGCAAATGGGGAGTGGAAGGTAGTGTAGCTCACTGTGGCCTGTGTGCACTTACCGCACTGAGCCACAGGAGGGCAGCAGAGCACACATGGTCCGCAGTCCATGCCTTCCAAGGGATTTGAGTGGTGACCCACTGTCTCACTTGCCAGGAACTGGGAGCCATTTTGACCCTCCTTTTCTGCACTTCTGTCACTGTGGGTCTGGAGGCTTTCTGAGACTTATGAGGCAGCTATGTAAAAGCAATTCCTAGCTAATAAGAGATCTGGCCCTGGTCTTTTTCTTCCTGCACAGGCAGTCTGTTGTAGAACCGGTCCCTTCTGGCTTTAAGAGTGCCTCTCCCCATAGAGGTGTCTGGGCAGGAGACGCTGCAGAGTAGTGGACTACAGAACCACACCTTGATAACACTTGCTGCTCTTCCACCCAGGGACCACACCCAGCTCCGGCACTCCTTCCTGTTCTGGTCTGAACAGTTCCTGCAGGAAGTGCCAGGCGGGCAGCTGGACACCTACTTGAACCCCTAAGTTCCTCCAGGAGCTGCTCAGGCCATTCCAGGGGCTGCTGGGAAGGCAGGGCTCCACCCACAGATACTCCAGAGCTAGATGATGATGAAGCTCTGGTACTTCCATAGAGGCTGTGCAGCTCACCAAGAGTCCAGACAGACCCCTCAACCTGCTTGTCACCTGGGAAGGTGAGAGAAAGCCACAGGACACAAGTTCTGGTATAGGGATCCTACCAGCTCTGTCTCAAGCAAGGCAAATGTCACTCTGGACAGGAGAAAAGGCAAGGGGGTGATCTGGGCTGCCGACAAACTTCATTTACAGATGAGGGAAACTGAGGCTCGGTGGTCAAGTGCCCGGTTCAAAGCTGCTGCGTTAGTTAGGGGTAGAGCTGAGTCTGGAACCTAAGTCTTTTGACAACTTCACTATCAGGCCTCCTCCCTGATTCCCAGGTAGTGGGTTCTGGGTGAAGAACACAGAAAAGGTCTCTGGGGAAAGATGGGCCAGGAGACCAGTTTAGTGACCCCCGCCCCCCTGGCCAGTGGGGAGTGTGGCATAGTGATGATCTTTGAAGGTGTGAGTGAGTGAGATGAGACCGGAAGGGGAATGGGAAGGCAAGACCCCAGAGGCGCTCTCTCTTGTGCTCCTTCTTCCATAGGCCTCCTCCTCAGCCTATCTCAGGAGCAGTTTGCTTCTCTGCTGGGCTAACGGAGGAGAGATTTAGACTTGGCAAGGCATGCTTGCTTTCTCAGCTCTGCTACCTCCACTCTACCAGCCCCATAAGCCCTCATACATCTCCCATTTTGCTCCCCAGCAGGAAGGCACTGTGCCCAGCTCAGTCATCCCTTTGGCTTCTTACCCCCCTCCGTCCCCGGAGCCCCTGTGTCCTCCAGAAGCAGCCACCCTTCTGGCTCAGGCTTCTGGGTGAGCCAGAGCCTTGTCTGCAGCTCTCACTCTGTCTGCCAAAGAGGAAACCCGCCCAGCGGGCCTGTCTGTTGGCTGCCCTCTCCAGCTGCCTAAGATTGTGTGGCATTTGAGCTGGGGGTCCTCGTCCCCTTTCCTTCCCCTCTTGCGTATTGGGATCTCTCTCAACCCCACTTTGCTCTGTTAACTTCTCAAGGCCAGAGACTCCCCAAGAGTCCCTCATTTCTGGCTGCCTGGAAGCCAACTCGGCCCCACCTGTACCAGACATCCTTGCCAAGTCCTGGAGAGCTGGGTAGGTGAATTGGGCCTGGCACAGGGCCCTTACTCACAACTTCCCTGCCCCTTTAGCCGAGAGGCTTTCCCACAGAGTCATTGAGGACCAGTCTGGCAGCTTATCTAGCTGAGGGGAAGAGAGGGGAAACCCTCCCAAGAGAGCAGCTAGGCTGCCATGTGCGCCCCTACCCTGAGCAGGCATGAGAAGGGTTGTCCCTTAGGTTACCTCCCCAGGCTCCTGGCTCGACTCCATCAAGTCACCCCCATATCTCCAGTCTCCTAATCTATCTCTTCCTGGGTGCAGGAAGGGAAGTGTTCTCTTGTGCCTTCTAAAGCAGATTCTTTTTTAAAAGAAAGTGCTAGAGGTGACAAAAGACAATGCTTACATAGGGATTCTCACACAGGGATGATCATGCTCACACAGGGATGTTCATGTTCACACAGGGACGCTCACACAGGGATGCTCACACAGGGATGCTCACACAGGCACGCTCACACAGGGACACTCACACAGGGATGCTCACACAGGGACGCTCACACAGGGATGCTCTCACACAGGGACTCTCACACAGGGATGCTCTCACACAGGGATGCTCACATAGGGATGCTCACACAGGGATGCTCACACACAGATGCTCACACAGGGACTCTCACACAGGGATGCTCTCACACAGGGACTCTCACACAGGGATGCTCACACAGGGATGCTCACACAGGGATGCTCACACACAGATGCTCACACAGGGATGCTCACACAGGGATGCTCACACAGGGATGCTCACACAGGGATGCTCACACAGGGATCCTTACACAGGGATGCTCACACAGGCATGCTCACACAGGGATGCTCACACAGGGACTCTCACACAGGGATGCTCACACACGGATGCTCACACACCGTGGTTAGACTCAGAGTAGGAACAGGTTGCTTTTCTGCTTTGTTCACTTTTCTTTTGTGACACGGCCTCATGTAGCCCAGACTGGCCTTGAACTCGTTGAGTAGCCAAGAGTAGTTTTAAGCTTCTGATCTTACCTATACCGTATTTTATGGGATGCTGGTTTGTAGACTCCCAGGGCTTCATTTCATGTATCCTGATGATCACTCAACTGAGCCGACATCTTCAGCCCAGGCTGCTTTTTGTTTTTATTTTTTAAATCAAGACAGTCCATTTACAAATAGCAATAGACTTATCAAGTGGGTGGAACCTTATAGGTATTCATCAATTCCTGCTTTTTGGAATGTTTCTATGTTCAGAAGTGACCTCAAGCCAGGAAGTGGTGGCACACACCTTTAATCCCAGCACTTGGGAGGCAGAGGCAGGGGGATTTCTGTGTTCGAGGCCAGCCTGGTCTACAGAGTGAGTTCCAGGACAGACAGAGAAACCCTGTCTCAAAAAACTCAAAAAAAAAAAAAAAGTGACCTCAATAGTATGGTCTCCAGCTTTGGGTCCAAGGTGTGGCAGAGACAAAACCCCTGGAAGTTAAGGGCAAATCCCTCCCACTCCTTTCTGATCCTGGTCCTAAAACCAAGGTTTCCCCTGCATTTATCCACTGTCATGGAAATCTACTTTCCCAGAGATGTGAAAAGAAAGAAACCGAGGCACAGCAGAGGGGAGAGATGTTTAAAGCTCCCTGCCCCTGCCTATCAATACTGAAGAGCACAGGTTCGAGGCTTGGTCACTGGAGACCAGTCTGGGATGAAGACTATGAGATCCTATTTTGTTTTGGTTATTTGTATTTGTTTTTGTCCCAGAGCTCTCCTAATATTTTTCCTTTAAATTCATTGTGTTGAGGGATATGGAAGTATTAGGATCCCAGCAAAACCCTCCTGATACCCAGAAATGGTTTCTCTGTCACAGAACTGAAAAGCCACCACTGGGTGCACGAGACCCCACCACAATGCCAAACCCACGTTTTGCAAGTCTCCTGTGGTAGGACTCTTAAAAAACGATGCTAACCCATATGCAGGCCCAGATGCCCTCTGGGGGGCAGCCTTGTCCTGTCTGTGGGAGGCCGGGGAGGCTGTGCCCACCAACCCCTTCTCTGCGGGGAGGGTTACAAGGGTGGTTAGCAGCTCGTCACTGGTGTGGATGGAGTTAAACCTTTCAGGGGACTATTTACTCCTGATCCTAAGTGACAGCTTGGGGAGGGAGAGTCACGTGGTCCTGAAATCCCCACGGGAGCCAATGGAGCATGCCCAGCTGCTTCTGCCTGGGAAAGGTGCTGGATCCTGCAGTAACCACAACAGCATCCTCTCCCCGGAGCCAGGGACCTGCCAGCGAGAAGATGACTGATTAGATCAGATTAGATCCAGAGCCGCGCTCTTCCGAAGGGGTCCCCAGGGGTGGGGGAGGAGGACCCCAGCTGGCCCGAGCTGGGGGAGGGGTGCCTCCGAAATCGCGCTTAGCGCTCTCAGCGCGGGATCACACCTCCGAGGCCCAGCCGGTGAGTCCGTTTAGGTGCATCAGACCTAAGAGGTGGGAGAAAGAAGGCTGGGCTGGGGGGCAGAGCTGGCAGCCGGTGTTGGCTGCACAGGCCAGGGTTGCGTGCATTGCAGTGAACTGCCTTCTTCGTCTTCAGCCTTGGCAGCCGTACATAGGGATCATGGATGCTGAGAATGCTAATTATAGCCTTTCTGTGACCTCACCCCTCCAGAATCCCTCGGAAGGGCCGGTACCGTCTGAATTGATTACATTTGAATTGCGTCCCCGGGTGAGGGTAGCTTTGGGGCTGCCAACCTCTAAGGTGCAGCCCCGCCCTATCTCTAATTTTGTGGGGAAGAGAGATGGAAGGGTCCAGGGGTCAGGTTCAGGTCGGTGGAGGCTCTTCTTCCTCAGTGCAAGGGGTCAGAGGCTCTTGGTTTCTTAGGGGGTGTCTGCGGTTCAGTGGGTAACTGCTAAAGGATTTGTGGGCAGGGGGATGATGGAACATGCCGTATTGGTGATGGAAAAGCAAACTGCCGCTGTTTAGAGCCCTAGGTCTGGGCTATTGTGTGAGAAGTCTAGGGTTGAAGTGGTCGGAGATACGCAAGGGAGGGGGAAGGGCGAGGAAAGAGGGAAAAGGAGGGGGAGGAGGAGGAGGAGGAGGAGGAGGAGGAGGAGGAGGGAGAAAAAGCTGCTACTGGGAGATGTCCTTTGGGACTGCAAGCCAGTCTGGCTGGAGAGTGAGAGGTGGGAGACCCTGGATGCAGAGAGGCGGGCTAGAGCGTGGTGGAAGGAGGGGAGGGGGGGTAGAAAGAAGGATATGTCCTCCAATAAGTGTCGCAAGAGGTGTGTAGCCTTCAGGACCGGGCAGCTCATCTCAAGTCCCTCAAGACCTCTCGCTCTCCATCTGGCATCTCCAGTGGCGCACTCAGCCGCCAGGGCTCCAGTATGCGTGGGCGGAGCCCTAGCTGGCACGCCTCTGCCAGAGCCCCTGTCCAGATGGCTGCGGGGCACTGCAGGTGCTGTCCGGGTCCTCCCACCCGGAGCCTCGGAACCCTGTAGAAGTGGGGAGGATTCTACGGGTGTAACTGTCCAGCAACCACCTCTGGGTAGCTGCGGTTTAGCCTGGGCAAAAGTCGAGCCCAACCTGCTAGCAGAGAGGGGTGCGCCCGTGTCTCAGTGCCTGGCTCCGCGGCCGTGGATGGGGATAGGGGTGGGAGTGGAGCAGCAGTGCTTCCAGAGCGGTGGCAAGAGCGGCTTGGGCACCTGCACAGTTGCCTGGCTTTCCTTGCAGAAAGGAGCGGGGTTCTGTGTCTCCGCACAACCATTCAGAGTGCTGGGCTGCAGATAATGAATTATTAAAAGCCTTTGGTTTCCCCATTGGTGGCGAGGTGATAAACGTGTTAGCGCTGTATGTAATTAATCCTGGTGGCGTGCTGCGAGGGCTAGAGACAAAGGGGCCGCCCTCCCCTCAATTCGGCTGCTTTTTCTTTTTCACAGGAAGGCTATGGTGCAGGACACATTACATAGATAATTACATTTAGTGTGTCTGCCTGGATGATTGAGTTGGATTCTTCCTGCTCGGTGCAAATGAAGTAATTACTGAGGAAATCCAGGAGCCAGGCGCCTGCCCTGGCTGAGCTGCCGTCATACCCCCCCTCCCCCCCAATCTCGGCCCAGTGGCGCCCAGGGGTGGGCTCAGCTGAGGCGCGCTCAGCTCCTAGGACTGACTGCGACTGTACCCCAGACAAGGGTGAGGTGTCACGGGGCAGGCTGTGGATGATGCTCCTGTTTTCTCCCTGCCTGCTCAGCAGCCCATCTGATGGACGCTGGACATTTACTTGGCCGCAGGGGCAGGTAAAGACAGGAGGAAAGTGGCTGGGCTAGAGAGAGCTTGGCTTGCTGGAAAAGGCCCAAGCAGGAGATTGACATAGCTAGAGCTGGCAAGAGCCTTTCTCATTAAATGCTCTCAGACCCAAACTTCTTTTGGGAGCGAGTGGGGAGTAGGGAAGTTGTGCATGTGCCCACCAGGATCCACCACATCAGGTAGACTCTGGCACTGTGCACCACTATCACTAGTGTTTCAGAACCTATCTCTACCCGACTCTTTTCCTTCTGAGGCCTAGGACTGCCTTCCTTGGGGAAATCCTGTGGACCCAGACTCCTTACCTCCTAACAGCTCCCTGCGTGGCGGCGGGAACATTCTCCTGTTTGATTGAGACCCTCAGTTCCACCCTTTTGGTTCTGGTGCTTTGAAGCGGCACAAAACATGCAGCCTTCTCTTTCACACGGGGATTTAAAAAAAAACAAAAACGCGTTGCCTTTGCAAACGCTGTTTATAATCTGCATGTGGGCGCCGGGCATTTTACATAGCTGCTTTTGAACATTTTAGGCTGTCAGCTTTATTTTCCCTTTACAAATAAACACAATATGTGCATTTTTGTTTATAGGTCCTCCCCTGCTCCCCTGGAATTTAGGATAGTCCCCCCCTTAGTATAAACCTTAAGATACAGAATTTATATGATGGCTTATACTTTAGAAATTCTCTTCTGTATTAAAATAGTTATTAAACATGGAACCGTGGAAAGAGATTTAGTATCTAAGTCAAACATTTTGGCTGATGTATCTTTTTTAGAATGCATTCACAAACATATGAGTAGATTCGTTGTGCCAACACACATACATATCATAACATTTTTTGTTTGTTGTTTTTTGTTTTGTGACAGGGTCTCACTGTGTGGGCCTGGCTGGCTTGGGACTTGCTATATAGACCAGGCTGACCTCAAACTCATAGACACCCACCTGCCTCCTAAGATGGGATTGAAAGTATATTCTAATATGCCTAAACCATTCAATTTTTTGATCCAGCTGTATGCTGTTGTCATATAAGCACTTCTCATGTTCTTATTTTTTATATTTTAAAGTAGTTTCTTAATATTTCATTCCATGTTTGTTCTAATTTTTTTACCTTTATGTTGAATGAAGCTATTTCATTTTTTCTTTACCCTTTATTAAAAATATATATAATGAATATATACACATTCTAATCACTATACTTGTCAATGATGTTTTCCCTTGGAAACATTTTTAAAAATAAAATAAGAGCGTATTTTACAAATATTTGGATAAAGTTTGCTAGATTCTACTTTCAAAAGCACTGATTTACATTCCTAGCCGTTTTGTATAAGAATGCATTTTGAAGGACTGGTGGGATGGCTCAGTGGTTAAGGGCTTGCTCTGTTCTTTCAGAGGACTGAAGTTCAGTTCCCAGCCCTGACTTCAGATGTTCACAGCCACCTGTGATGCCAGCTGCAGGAGGACCTGACACCTGTGGCCTCCAAATGCACCTGTTCTCATGGGCACATACCCAGACTCCCCCAGGAGTTTAAAGATTCATAAAAATAAATCTTTCTTAAAAAGAATACACTTGCTGGGGAATAGAGACGGCTCACTCAGGACCGTTTTTACTGTGTGGAGCAGGAGGGCGCCTCAGTGTGTCTGTAATCAGCACTTGGCCGGGGTGTGTGTGGGGGGGGGGTGTGGGGGGGAACAAGAGGATTCTTGGAGCTTGCTAGCCAACAAGTCTAAGCAAGTTCTGAGCTCCAGATGCAGAGAGAGACCCTGTCTCAAAAAATAAGGTGGAAAGCAGTAGAGAAAGCCTTCCAACATTGGCCATGGGCCTCGACACTCATGCATACACAAACAGGAATGTACACACTCCCAGTTATGCACACACACACACACACACACACACACACAATTTTATGGCATGACCACCATTGAATAAATTATAACTTTTATTTATTTATTTATTTATTTATTTATTTATTTATTTATTGTTTTTCGAGACAGGGTTCTCTGTATAGTCCTGGCTGTCCTGGAACTCAGAAATCAGCCTGCCTCTGCCTCCTGAGTGTTAGAATTAAAGGTGTGCACCACCACGCCTGGCTTATAACTTCTTTTATGGTGTTAACTTGCTTTTCTTCATTGTTTCAAATTCCTTCAGAAGTAGCAAGAACTAATGTCATGTTTGTGCTTCTTGCGCAACCGCTCAGAAGCCAGACAGGTGGGCTGTTGGGAATGCAGTTGGGAAAGTTGGTAACCTGCTCATCTCTGTAGAGCTGCGGCCATTGGTCCTTATTGCGTGGATTCCAGGTAGTGTGGAGACAACTGTGCCTGTAGGAGACTGGGTCATCGTTCCAGACTTTAGGGCTCTTTATGGTTTCATTTGTGCTTGGAGACTCTGCACTTCAGGGAGCTGGCCCAGATTGCATGATGAAGTGGAGGTCTCTCGTTATTGCTGAAGTCACTGTCTACCAAGTCTGACTACCATAACCTGAGAAGATCACGCACCCCTAATTGTGAGTGCCAATTTGCTTCTAATTAGTCAAATACTGGCAATTAGCTTGTTAAGTTCAACCCAGCTCTGGTGTTGAGGTCATTTTCTTGATTTTGCCTCTTTCCTGGGTCCTCTGTGAACACCAGGTGCTGTCTGGAGACTGCAGTGGGCCTCTTTGCCTTACCTGAACCTGGGACTATGTCACTGCAGATATGAAAGGACAGTAGTGGGGACACACAGCTGTTTTGGTGGGTGATGGCTGCAGTGCTCAGGGATTTGCTAGAGTCACAGATAGGCAGGGAATCCAGGCTCCTCTTTTTCCAATTCCTCTGACATTCTTCATCTCTGAGATGGGAGTAGTCCACTGTGGTCCTAGGATGTAAACGTGTTTTTGTTTTTTTAACTTCTCCAAGACAGGGTCCCACAATATTGTTTTAAAAAAATTTTTTTAGCCGGGCGTGGTGGTGCATGCCTTTAATCCCAGCACTCGGGAGGCAGAGGCAGGCGGATTTCTGAGTTCGAGGCCAGCCTGGTCTACAAAGGGAGTTCCAGGGCAGCCAGGGCTATACAGAGAAACCCTGTCTCAGAAAAAAAAAAATTTTTTTTCAAAGTCTTACAAGGGAGCAGGAGATGGGCAAATGACTGTTCTGAGTGAAACATATTCTGCATTAGGGGTGGCTCTCAACCTCCTTCTCTTATTTTTTAAAATGCTTATTAATTTAATGTACATTTGTACACTATAGCTGTCTTCAGGCACACCAGAAGACAGCATCAGATCCCATTACAGATGGTTGTGAGCCACCCATGTGGGTGCTGGGAATTGAACTCAGGACTTTGGATGAACAGTCAGTACTCTAACCACAAAGCCATCTCTACAGCTTGGCTCTCAGCCTTCCTAATGCTGTGACTCTTTAATACAGTTTCATGTTGTGCTGACCCCCAACCGTAAAATTATTTTTGTTGCTACTTTATAACTGTAATTTTGCTACTGTTGCAAATCATAATATAAATACCTGTGTTTTCCAATGGTCTCAAGGGAACCCTGTGAAAGGCTTGCTTGACCCCAAAGGCATTACAACCCACACTGTTCTATAGCTCAGAAAGAGACTCTCCTGTTAGGTGATCCTCACAGGTAAAGATTTTCCCAAATAGTTTGGGTCTCAGTACTGTGGGAAGTTTCTTTAAATCTCTGGGTTTTAGAGTCTGTGTGATGTGTATCCCTCTAATGCCAGCACTCAGGAGGCAAAGGCAGGAGGGTTTCAAGTTCTAGGCCAGCCTGAACTACATACCAAGATGCTGTCTCCAAAACACAAAACAGAAAACACCTCTGGGTCTCGGTTCTAAGCTATCCTGCAAGAACATGAAAAACCTCTTCCTAGAGGTGTAGATGAAGCATACGTAGCGTGAGTGATGAATCAGCCTCCGAATGATCATTTAATGTCTAAAAAGTCTGGTAGCCAAGCCAGGTGTGGCCGGGTGGAAGAGGGGCGGAGTAAACCATTCAAGGGGTTTCTGGATGTCAGTCTGTCTGTCCATACCTTAGCTTTGTGACCTTGATGAGCAAGTCCCGGGATTTCTCCAGGTTTTGGTGACTTCATTTGCAAAGTGAGATAATACACTTGTAGACCTCCATCAAGAAACTTTACCAAAGGCACCCAGAGCATGACCAGCGTAGCAAGAACTAGAGAGTACACGTAGAGACACTTAATATTTCGAATATGTTGACTTCCGCGAATACTCAGAAGAGGGGAAGGGCAAGGGATCCTGAATCAGGCTGACCGGCAGCTGGTGGCTACTCAGTCTGAGAAACTGTTTCTTGTGAGAGGTGACAGTGACGGTGTAAAAAGTTGTGGGTGGCTTGGCAAGTGAAGGAGTTTGCTCCCAAACTTAGGAATCTCAGTTCCATACCTGGGATCCACGTGCTGGAAGGAAGAAAACTGACTCCTGCCTTCTACTTCTAACTTATACATGCACACTGTGACATGTGCGAGAGCACACACACACACACACACACACACACACACACACACACACGAATACTCACACTCACACAAATAAAACCTAAAAGGTTGGCTGGCAGGGGTCTACATAGTGAGCTCCAGGCCAACCAGGACTAGAGAAAAGAGAGAGAGAGAGAGAGAGAGAGAGTTTGGCTGGCTGGCAGTTTGGCTGGCTGGCAGGATCAAGCTTGGGTGACAGAACCAGGGAGGTTAGCATGTGGTTCATGCTCCTTACTGGAGGAGGCTGCTTCATGGGAAAACAGAGGTCCCAGACAGCAGGAACTTAATTCCCTCAAGCATGTAGGCTTCTCAGCCTGGGCCAGTCCTGTTAGCAACCTCCCAGCTGCTTGGTAGCCTGGTTGGTCCCCTGACCTTTCCTATGCAAGGCAGCCCGGTGGCCATGCTGGGTTGCCACGGTAACTGGCAGCCTCCCAGCTGAGTTGCCTGGGTAACCAGTTAGCTGGTATTTGGGGGAGGGGGTACTGAGCTAGGGGGAAAAAAATCAACCTCAAAAGAGATGGAGAAGGATATAGGGTGGGACCAAGAGGAAGATGTGTGTGCTCCCAGCCCGGCCTTCTTTTTCCTTCAGAGAACTGGAAAATCCTGAGAAAGGCAAAAACAGGGTGCTGTGTTGTCTCTGCTCTCACATGTATGTTCACACATGTGTATGAGTTTCCTGGCATGGGCCATACAAAAACAGGTCTCAGTCTTAGCTCTTCTTTCCTCACCCCTTCATCTATCTGCAAAACAGAGGGGCAGATGGGAGTCGGCATAACCAGCTCAGTCCGTCCGCAGTGCAAGGGCTGATGGGAATTCCCACCATCCGTCCATGGGGAGGGGGTCCCCTCTTCTTCCACCTTAATTTTTTTCATTGGTGGATGCTTTCTAGGTTGTCACCTGCTTTCCTTGTCTGAGCCTAGTTTGGTGGCAGGGCCTGGGATCGGGCTTGGCACTAGGAGATGTGACTCCTAACTCCTAAGGAGCTTAGCATTCCAGTCTGCTGAGGGCAGAGAGTAAGTCACACAGGTGAGAAGACTGAACCCCATCAAGGGAATGTTTCTGAGAAGCCGATATGAGATTTATCCTGCTCCAGTAACAAGCATGCTACCTTCACTTACCACAGCTTCCTGCTCTATTCCAGGAAGGCTCCCCCCACCATTTTCTAAATATAGCCTTGACCCTTCTCTCGATTTCACACCCACTGATGAGTCACCACACGGAGAGGCTGCAAGGAACCCCAGGCTCTCTCTTATGTTCCGCACTGAGTATTGCCAGTCCGGACCTTGCAGCTACCATCTGTGAGGTTAACCAAGGGTCAGCGGTCACTCTATTTGCTATGGTCACAGAGGCACGTCCCCGACTTGGGACCTCAACAGGTATATTGCTCAGGTTCACAGTCTGTTCTTTGTCTGTTGTCTTTGTATTGCTGTGAAGAGACACCATGACCACAGCAACTCCTCCTCCTCCTCCTCTTCTTTTTTCTTTTTTGAGACAGGGTTTCTCCATCCTGGAACTCACTCTGTAGACCAGTCTGGCCTCCAATTCAGAAATCCACCTGCCTCTGCCTTCCAAGTGCTGGGATTAAAGGCATGTGTCATCACTGCCCGGCTACCACAGTGGCTCTTAAAAAGGGAAACATTTGATTGGGGCTGGCTTACAGTTCAGAGGTTTAGTCCACTATCATCATGGTGGGAAGCATGGCAGCACGCAGGCAGACATGGTGCTGAAGAAGGAGCTGAGAGTTGTACATCTGGATCAGCAGGCAACAGGAAGAGAAAGTGACAATGGGCCTGGCTGGCTTGAACATTTGAAACCTCAAAGCCCTCCCCCTGTGACACTTCCACCAAGGCCACACCTAACAGTGACATTCCCTTTGAACCTATGGAAGCCATTTTCATTCAAACTACCACATGTACTGAGTCTGTTGTTCTGAGCTATTCCCACCCTCCCTTCTTCCCTTCCTTCCTCCCTTCCTTCTTTCTCTCTCTTTCTCTCTCTTTCTCTCTCTTTCTCTCTCTCTTTCTTGAAATGGGGGGGTCTCACCTTGCAGCCCAGGTTGGCCTTGAACTCAGGGACTGGCTTGTCTCTGCCTCTTAAGTGCTAAGATTAAAGCTGTAAATCACCACACCCGGTGACAGATACTGAGAGAGGACCTGGAGTGCGTCCAGAACTGGTGTGCTTTTCGTCTGTTGCCTTGGGGTGTGAATGGGGTGGGTTTAGGAATGATACAGAAAGAGGAAGCTGATCTGAAGGAATCTGGATCTTGTGTGAGGGGAGTCAGGTGGGGAAGGTGAGTAGGAGGGCTAGCCCTGTGCAGTGAACATCGATCCAGACCCTTGTCCCACCCAACCTTATCCAGAATGTATTCTGCTTGCTAAATTCAGTTGAATGTAATGGAATGTAATTCTTTGAGTTTTTGGCACCATGCCTATGGTGGTGCAAATTAATAATTTGTAATTGGAGCCACTTACTTTCATATGGTTCTTTCCCTGTTTTCCCTGTTCATTAATCCTCCCTTCCTTCGTACCGGCTTCCCTTAAGAAAACAACAACAACAGCAACAACAACTCCCAGCATTTGGGAGACGTTCCTGTCATTTTCTCTCTCTTTTGTACAATGTTATGATGCTGCTGACCAGTAAGAAGCCGAAGTGTGTGGGATCCAGCACAGGCCGGGTTCTATGGGAGATCTCAGAACCTAGAAGCTGAAGCTAGCAGGGGCTGTAGGGATGGCTCTGGAATACATAGGCAGAATGCTGGCCATATTCACCTGGAGGATTTAGAAGCCCGTGGAGACACTCATACTGCTGGCCTCCGTTTTGAACTGTGAGCTTTGTGAACCCAGCCTGTTTCTCAGTCTCTCTGACCTGCTTTCCTCTTAGGTTGGGGGTGGCACTCAAAGAATGGGTGGGGCAAGCCCTTTCCACGGGTACTTTGCCCTTTGTAAACAGAGTGGGCCAGGTGTTTGCAGCCCAGACATCTCCTTACGGTTTGGGTGTATTCCCTTTATGGCTCCAACCGCTAGCCTTGTGGCCCGGATGAGGTTGGGTGGGGCAAGGGCCTGGGTGGATGCAGGCCTCCTGTGAACGCACTCAGTGTCCACAGACAACAGATTTGGATGGTGTGCCGGACTTTGTGTCATGAGGATAGAGTACTTGGGGCAGACAACTTAGGAGAGAGTCGCTTTATTCTGTCTCAAGGTTTCAACTCCATCTTTTTTTTTTTTTTTTTTTTTTTTGGTTTTTCAAGACAGGGTTTCTCTGTATAGCCCTGGCTGTCCTGGAACTCACTTTGTAGACCAGGCTGGCCTCGAACTCAGAAATCCGCCTGCCTCTGCCTCCGGAGTGCTGGGATTAAAGGTGTGTGCCACCACACCCGGCTTTCAACTCCATCTTGATAGGGAGGGTGTGACAAAACCAAGCATGGTGGGAAGGAAGGGGCAGCAAGAGAAGGAGGGAGGAAGGGAGGGAGAGAGGGAGGGGGAAGGAAAATGGAGGGAGGGAGAGAGAGAGAGGGAGAGAGGGATAGGGATGGAGAGGGAGAGGAATGGAGAGAGAGGGAGAGGGAAAGAGAAATGGAGGGAGGGAGGGAGAGAGAATGTCTGCTCTTCTAGACTATTTCCTTCTTCCTCTTTTCTTTTCTTTTCTTTTCTTTTCTTTTCTTTTCTTTTCTTTTCTTTTCTTTTCTTTTTTTAATTTTTTATTTGCTAGGGTTTCAAGCACTTCAGGCAGGTCATGTAACAGGTGTGAGCCACCATGCCAGGTCCCTATTTTCTTAATTCCATCCGATCTGTGAGATGGAACCACTTACTTTCATATGGTTCTTTCCCTGTTTTCCCTGTTCATTAATCCTCCCTTCTTACCTGCTTCCCTTAAGAAAACAACAACAACAACAACAACAAACAAAACTAGGGCCTCAGTATCCCAGGCTGGCCTAGAACTTCATACATAGCTGAGGGTCATCCTTGAATTTCTGACACTTCTTCCTGGACTTCACAGTTTTTGGAATTATTAATTTGCACCACCACACTTGATTTATGGTGCTGGGAATCGAACCCAGGACTCTGCATATGTTGCGAGCACTGTGCCGACTGAGTTACATCTCTAGCTCCCTTAGTACATCCTTTCCAGAAACACCCTCATGGACATACGCAGAGCTGTGCTAATCTCTTGGGTGTTTCTCAATCTAATCAAGCTGACAATCTTAATTACCACAATGGCTGCCCTTCCAACTGTAAAAAAACGAGAACGTCAGGGATATCTATTTGGCGTGGGTGTTAGAGTTGAGATTTCTGCCTCTCGGTCCCTTTTCGACCCATCAGGTCAGTTACCTGGTGGTGGGTAGTTCAAGCAGGTGTACCTCTTGCTGGGTGAATGAGACTGGACATGGTGGGTTTCCGGTGACAAGACCTGGTAGTTACAGAATTGTGGCAGAGTGTGGAGAGCTTGGCTGTTCACTGCTCAACGACGAAGCCACTCTCTCATTAAGAAGTGGGCAAGCATCTTTCACAGAGGCGTCCCATTGTCTGCATCCGCACACTCGGCCATGTACCCAAGCAATATACTGAATTCTTAGCTTGCCCAGAGGAACTTTTGATAATTGCACCTATGAAGAAACTATTCCTAAAATGACAGGCTACTCTACCAAGATCATATTGGGAAGTTTAAAATGAATTAGAATTTATGAATATTTTCTTGATTTCTTCTTGGGCCTTAAGTATACTATTGTTGTCTTCAGACACCCCAGAAGAGATAATCAGATCTCATTATAGATGGTTGTGAGCCATCATGTTGTTGCTGGGATTTGAACTCATGACCTCTAAAGAGCAGTCAGTGCTCTTAACCGCTGAGCCATCTCTCTAGTCCTTCTTGGGCCTTCTTATTGCCCCATCTTTTAACCCAAGTTGTGAGTTTAGAGTGAGTTTAGTGTGACCCGCACCAGTCACAGCTCACTTATGGCTGCTAAGGATGCTCGGCTGACCACCTCTTCCCGGGTGCCCAGGCTGCATGCTGGAGGAAGCAGGTGGCAAATTCTGTGTGTGAGGCTTACACGTTCAATTCACGTGGGGCTGGGCTGGCAGGTTGGTTCTCTTAAGCTAGTCTAGAGGACCTCAGATTGCACATGACGGGTGTTCTGAGGATGCCGGGGGCAGGCGTTGCAGGCAATACTGGGGCAGTGAGGGAATCAGAGCGCAATACTGTTCTTCTTGGCTCCATCCTGTTCATCTGCCCTCAGGTGAGTGAGTGGCATGGAATGGCAGCTCCCCTAGTAGCTGTGACTTCTCTTTTCAGTAAGTCCTTAGGATCATCATTTATACCCAGCCTAGTCATTGGACTGCAGCTAGCATGGCAGACTTAGTTCTTACCTCCTATGCCTTCCTGCTCTTCCTCGTTAGCCTGGAGGCCTGGTGAGATGATTCAGTAACTGCTACCCTGGTAGCCTGCAATCACTGTCATTCTCCCTGGGTATGTTTAGATGTGACTGTGGATAGCATGTAGGAATGTTGGGTGACTGACTCCCCAATGCCTCTGGTCAACACAGACCCTTCAGGGAAAGGAGTGTTTCTTTGTAGTGGCTTCTGTGGGCTGGAGACCAACCCCCAGGAGGGGCAGGAGAACATACAGTGGGAGGAGTCATGGCTGCTCTGTTCTAGGTGCCTAGAGAGTCACTTCTCTATCAGCTCTCTAGAACCTGTGCTGGGGACAATGAACCCAAGGCACTGAGCACATGGATTCTGAGGGAACAAGATAAAAGCCTGCAAGACCAGGCTGGTTTTGAAGAAAGCAGAACACGGAGAGAGACACTAAGACAGAAAGCTGTCTCTGGGTGGGGTAGCTGTGAGGGGGTCTTATCATTCCAACAAGAACTCCCTGGGACAGTGCTGAGGATAGCAAGGCGCTTTCAAGAGCAGACTTCCCTTGGGCTCAATTTATGGCACCCTGGCCAAATTTATGTCTGGCTACGGGTGTTTCTTTCTTGCCACCATACACCCACCAGCTTCAGTGGGCAAGTCTGGATTGATGCAGTTCACTATAAGCACGGCGCTTCAAGACTCGATCTGTGTCTCTGGTCAGAAAGGTCAAGAGCAGAGTGGGATTTACTCTGGCTGTTGCGGATGTTGTCAGCCAGCCTCTGTTTGAGTCTCCCCGCCCTCCTGCTCAGGGCTTCGTGGCGACGTGGTGCCGTAGTGCCGTGTTGGAGAGCTTTTCCATCCGAGTCCTTCCAGAATGATGAATTTGACTTTTTTTTTGTTGAATGTCACACTTTGGTTCTGGTCCAGTGTCCTAACTCCCCTGGGCTTCCTGTCTGTCATTACAAGAGGCAGAAACGGTGCCCACAGAACCCACGACACAGTGGAAAAAATAATCTCTAGCATCTGTCTGCTTGGGCTTACACCTGGCTCTATACTTACTAGCAGGGCTGGGTAGTTTTATGACAGCGTGACACTAGCTAAGGTCATTTGGGAAGAAGAAACAGCAATTAAGAAATGTTCCCACAATATCGGCCATGGTTCACAATAGTGAGTGATCACAATTAGGGACTGATGGGGGAGGGCCCACTTCACTGTGGGTAATGCCACCCTTGGGCTGGTGGACTTGGGTGCTATAAGAAAGCAGGCTGAGCAAGCCATGAGGAGCAAGCCAGTAAGCAGCACCCCTCCATGGACTACGTATGGATCAATTTATGCTTTCAGGCTCTGGCCTCGAGTTCCTGTCCTGACTTCCCTTCGATGATAGACTATGATGTGTGGAAACTCCCTTCATCCCAAATTTGCTTTTGGTTATAGTATTTATAGGTGATAGCAACCCTAACTAAGACATTAGCTATGATCTTCCATTCAATTCTCAACCTCTTTGCACCTCAGTTTACCGTACATCTGCAGATTGTAGATGATGGTAGAACTTACCTCTTTTGTCCAGTTAAATTTTCAAATACATGTAAAAAAGTTAGAACAGTACTTGGAAAATATGGGCAACTTAGTACATAGTACGTTTTAATCCTCTCTTGAAATAAGTACTGCAGCACTGAATACAGTGTTTCAAATATGCTCTGTTCCATGAGGTTCTGGTATCCTTCAGCTGAACAATGTATTTCTGCTTTACCAGACTAAGTTTGCAGATTCCTAGTGTTTAAATTGAACGTGTACTGAACCTCTGCCCCAGGTTATTTTTCCTTGGAGAGTTGTTAGGTTTATGTCTCCCCTGTCCTACATGAAACAAATGTTCTGAGTTAGAGGAAAGTTCAGAGTCCAGGAGAACCCAAAGCTCCCCTTTATATTGGTTCCGAATGCAGAAGAGCACACATTTCCATTTCTACGGCGCCATCCTGACCTCTGCCATTATGTTTCGGGAATCTGCTCCCTCCGGCTTTTCTCTCTTTTAAAGGGTCTCTTTCAACTCTGCTTTTCTCAGCCAGTGTATCTGCTTCTCCACTGAGCGGAGTGTGTGCTGTTGGGACTTCCCTTACCTCTTGTTCACCCTCTCGACTTGGAGGTTTCCAGGCTCATGAGAGAAGGGACACGGGGGTTGCAAATATCTCCACTGTGCGCCGCACTTCAGACCTCTGTAGCTCAGCAGCATCTGAATCCCCTGGGAGCTTGCCTGGGATGCGGGATCTCAGGCCTCCCCTCAACAAGATCTGAAGATGGTTCTTAGGATGTCCGGCAAAATCCGAGAGGCATTGCGTTAGTCCATTAATTGTGTTAATTAGTCAACGTGTAGTAGGAATCGAGGTGAGGGTGGGGGGGTGGGATGTGATAGTGCTGATGGTGGGGTGAGGGGTGGGGATATCGTAGCTTCTAAAGTCATAGTCTCCGTGTGTGTGTGTGTGTGTGTGTGTGTGTGTGTGTGTGTGTGTGTCTGTCTCTCTCTGTGTCTCTCTCTGTGTCTCTCTCTGTGTCTCTGTCTGTCTCTCTTGGGGGTTGGGGGGATGGAGTATGGAGCCTGGGGCAGGCA
>CACVCL010023268.1:0-20632 GCA_902729485.2 Mus minutoides
TGGTCTATCCAGCCTGTGTGGGACCCGTGACAGTCACCCCTCATACCTGCCAGGTAGGCTGCGTGGTCTATCCAGCCCATGTGGGACCCGTGACAGTCACCCCTCATACCTGCCAGGTAGGCTGCGTGGTCTATCCAGCCCGTGTGGGACCCGTGACAGTCACACCTCATACCTGCCAGGTACTTAGTTGTATGGAAGATGATTTGCAAAAGTATCCTAACGTGGCTAATTTGGAAGAGTGGGTTGGGAAACTAGCAGTAGAGTAGACATCAGGAAATAGGAGGAATTCTAGACATAAGAGTCTCCAGTTGACCTTTGCCTATTTGAAGTAGGAGCACAAATAGAAGAAAAGAGACTATTTCATGGCATAGCAATTTCTACATCAGGACACAGGACACAGTGCAACCCAGCACACAGTGTCAGTGTGGTGGTTCCAGGAGGATTTGCCCATGAGAGCATCAGAAGGTAGAATCCTAATTAGGAAAGCAAGAGACTAGCAGCCTCCCTCAAGGGCCTGTAGGACATCAAGATGTTGGGACTGGAGCATGCATTTGAAAGGACCATTCTTGGACACTGATTACACAGCCCCTGAAAATGCCCTGAAATATCCAAGTGATAGGGTAGGGTAAGAGAGACTTAAAAGAGACTGAAGTCTTGTAAATGTTGATAGGCCTAAAGTCTGGTATCTACAAAGTAAGATTTTCAAGTCAGAAAAGAATTAACATGATTATTAAAGGTACTTGAGTTCTACTCTTTGTTTGGGTTTATCTGGTCAGAAACACAAACTGAAAAAAAAAAAAAAAAGAAAATTGAGAACCCTGTGAAAGAGGAGGAAAAAAAAAATATTGCAGTGCAAAGTAGTGAAGAGAAGCAGTTCTAGAGACCACCACAGTGTGGCGCTACAGCCACCACCACAGATGCGGGAGCACTGCCACAGAGGACAAAAAAACTTGTCACAGCCAAGCAGGGCCCACCCTGAAGCCACCTCACCCTGTTGCTGCCCGATAGGCTGGTGGCCCACAGGCCCAACCTGCAGCATGGAGCCACCTTACCCTGTCGCTGCCCGATAAGCTGGTGGCCCACAGGCCCAGCCTGCAGCATGGGGCCACCACTTGCTCACCCTGCTCTGAGAAGAGCGTGGCCTCAGCATTGCCAGCAGGCTATAAACACAGTGGTCGCCCCTGGGGTACAGGCATGGAGGCCAAGGGCGAGGTGGTGTATACAGCAGCCTGGAGCTCAAGCAGGTCCTGCCCCCTCCATAGACAAGCTGCCCAACCACATGATCACCCTGACTGAGCAACAAGATAGCCTCGAAAGACATCCACGATCAGCGCCGCCATGGAAAAACAATGTTGATGTCCATGATCCATCTGTGCTACCAGCCGCTACGAGCAGGGAAGCCTCTTTTGCAGTGGCATCTATGACTGCAGACTCATACCTAAGAATTAGAGACATGGATGGCTTCTGTGCCAACCTCCTCCACCCAAAAAAGAAAGAAGCAGTCCAGACATGAAGCTATTGAAGAGAATCCTTTAAAACTGTGATAAAGATGCTGAAGTGTTCATGGCTTCTTGGGGGGGGGGACACAGTTTTTTAAGGGGCTGGCCACTGGAAGTTTGTCCATGCTCAAATGAGTATGGGGCAACACCAATTGGACTTGGTAGGTAGAAAAAACATTCTCTTTTCTTCTTCTTCTTCTTCTTCTTCTTCTTCTTCTTCTTCTTCTTCTTCTTCTTCTTCTTCTTCTTCTTCTTCTTCTTCTTCTTCTTCTCCTTCTCCTTCTCCTTCTCCTTCTCCTTCTCCTTCTCCTTCTCCTCCTCCTCCTCCTCTTCCTCCTCCTCTTTCTTCTTTCTTCTCTCTCTCTCTCTCTCTCTCTCTCTCTCTCTCTCTCTCTCTCTCTCTCTCCCCCCCCCTCTCTGGAGGACCCAGGATGAATAGGAAGTAAGTATGATCAGGGTGCTTTGTATGCAATTACCAAGTAATTAATAAAAAAAAATATTATGTTGTAGGAGTAAAAAAGAAACACAAGCTGTAATTCCATTGTCTGTTGCAGCTGCATTGAAAGGTGGAAACTTTAGAAGGTAGTGTGGTGGTTAGAAAGGATTAATTAATGCCTTACTCCAGGAAAGGAATCCTAGTTCTCACTGGTGGCTACACACTGAAGCACTTTCTCCTGTTCCCTCTCTTTTTCAGGTACCCACTTCTCTCCTCACTCTGAGCTAAGTCACCGTGAAACCCACTTCCCCCAAAACCATGGGGATGGGGGCCTTACTGCTTGTTAATCCCCGAGTTCTGGGTATTTCGTTGCAGTGAAGAAAGCGCTTCCTGTGCAAAAATTATCAAAAGCACGTAAACCTATTTCTGGCATAAAGCAAGCACTCTCAAAGTATTAAATGTGAGATTGAAGAAGAATCGTGGATGATACCAGGTCTGCTATTCAACTCATCCACACTAGAACTATTACACCAAGTGTACTCCGCCACCAGTGTCCCCACTGCACAGTGTCGGAGCTATTCAGTATATTCTTTTGAATACTGCCCCTAGGTGAGGTATTAGGGAACCTAAAGTTACTCTGCCTGCCCCTCTGGGGATTGTCAAAGTAATTCTGAACTGGTTCAAAGCCTGCAGGCTCAGAGAGCTCCCCTGAAAGCGAAGCCTGGGAGCACCTTCGCAGATCCCGCCACACTTGACTTTCCCCACCTATGTTCACCTTCCCATCCGCAGCGTACCTGCTACCTTGGCAGCCTAGAGCTCTTGAGATCTTGTGTCAGGGGAGAAACCCACATCCGCAGCCTGGGAATAACACAGCTCATCTTTTTGTAGCGTTTTGTAAGTTTTGCCCTTAACGTGGGTGCCAGAATGTCTGACAGTTGTTTTGTGAAGAGCAAGGAAGGGTGTTTTACAGCTCGGCTGCTGGGAAGCACAGATGTTGCCGGCTGTGTCGTGGCGAGGTGGTAAAGGCTGTGAGGAAGGTGCCGAGCATTAATTATCTTTCTGCAGCTGTTCATTAGCCCACAGACACCTCGCCCTGCCATGTTCAAGACTGACAACCACGCAATTCCACACACAACAAACCAGGAGAGTTGAAGGAGGAAGAGAGGAGCTATCTGAAGGTTAAAATGAGAAGCAGTGTGCAGAACAGCTGGGGATGCCCGCTGTGGGCTGCCTAGAGAACAAGGTGATCACAGGGCACTCTGCGGAGTACCCTGGGGCTCAGCCCTAGTTGCCTCCGCAGGGGACAGGGTGGGATTCTCCAAGGAGATTTCAGGCAAGGCTCCTATGTGCATGCAGGAAAGGCTGTCTATGGGCGTAGGGAACAGAAGGAAGCTTTCTCTTTTTTAAATGTTATCTTCCAACTGTCTTTGAATCACATGGATTCCGTAGTGCTGTGAGCTCAACTTGGGAAGATGCACGCTTGCCATCTCTGATCCTGAGATGCTCAGGCCTCGGTATGTTAAGTCTTCTGAGATCTCACTCAAACTCTGTTTTATTTTGCTCTACACAGGAGAACTAGGAATAACAGCCTCAGATACTGACACACGGAGATTCAAACCAGCCCCGTGAGCTTTAGTCTAAGTACCTAGTTCTAAGCACAGTGAGGTGGGTGTGGTAAGTACTTCTGGTCTCCACGCATAGTATGCTCTTTGGCCTAGGCCTTACCTTTTATACAAACCTGAAATCAAAGTGGAAAGACAGACACCCTTTCTTATCTCAACCTTCATTATATATCACTTATGAATAAAGTTCAGAAGAAAAACCTTGGGTATGGTACAGAGTCCTCACCTGCCTCAGCCTAGTGAACTTAACTCTAGAGTGTGTGAAACACTCCCTGCCAGACAGGCAAGTGATTTCAGCAAGTGGGGATGGCTCATCCAAGATAAGAGAGCAAATGCAGCCCTTCAATAATGTTTCATGAGGGCTTTTGGCAGGATCGGGTGGGGATTTTATATAGTGTGCCTTATTCTGCTTCCCAGCATCAGAGGTTGTCTTATCCTTGGTCACGTGTGCAAGAGACTCACTAACGAGCCATGACCAGGGATTAGCACACCCTGATTGCTCTCTCCCCTCCATCCCATACGTGGTCTCGGTACAGCCCATCGCATGGCTGTTCCCTTGCTGGATCCTGACCCTGGCTCATCGCCCACAGCTGTTTCTATAGCGACCTTCCTAGTGGTCTTAGTGTAAGCACTCCCTATGCTCCAGGAATGACACAAGACACGAGAGATCTCAAGGCAGGGGGAACTGGTCTTTCTATCCCTCCCACCACCTCAAATCTGGCCTACGTGATTGGAGTGAATGGATTTTCACTTTAGGCAATTAGCTGGGCAGACAAATTCTCGTTGTTCTGCGTCATGAAGTTAGACCTTCACTGAAACAATCCTTCCTTCTGTATAAGCAGAACTTGAGTTGGACTATTAGGGGTGTTTCTCCGGTACCATCCTCAGTTGTGTGTGCTCTCCCTCTCTGCTAAGACTTAATGACCTAAGCTACATAGAGGCAACATGAGTTAAAGTCCTCTTTCTAATAATAATAATAATAATAATAATAATAATAATAATAATAATAATAATAATGCTAACTTGAAGGGCAAGGTATTAAAATGCCATCTACATCTGCAGCCTAGCATTGGGTTCTACTTCTTTTCCCCAAACTTCTAATCAGAGATGATCTGTGCTCTGTCAAGTAGAGAGCCTTCTCTTCCCTCCCCTCTAACTCCTGCAGTGACAGCACAATGCTATTCATTTTTAAGTGGTTTTCTTCATTCTCTGTGCTTCCACTTTGGGCATTTTGCTATTTTTATATTATTTATATGGGTGTGATTCTTTTGTGATGATTATCTGTGATTAATCCTCGCAGCTATGGGAAAAATCAGTGTAGCGGCTTGTACCACATCTAACAAGAGTTGATGTCTGTGTAGCTTTTCTGTGTTAAGCAGCTTTGCAAGTTCACTTTAATTGACAGGAGGAAAAGAGGATAGGCAATTAAAAAGGTGTTTATTATTTATTTTTTAATTTATAATTTATGGGAATTATGTATCCAGTAGACAGATAATAAGGCATGCTTTCTCCGTGATTTAGTGAAACCAGGTGGCCCGTCAGCAGGGTCCTAGTGCCCTCCGGAGACTGCTTTTGTGTCCTTCCTCATGGGTAGACTCTGTCATCAGTCTGGAGTCACCCTCTGCCAAATCAGAGGCCAGAGGAAGGAGGATGAGATGCCAATCCCAGGATCAGAGCAACAGCATGGACCTCAAACAGCAGTTATCTAGAACAGGAGCCAGAGCCAAACTCCTGCTCTCCATCCTCACAAAGCAGGACAGTAACAATCAAGTAACCAGCAAGCGGCCATCTCCCCAGACCCCGGTACTCTAAGCTTGACTTGAGTATAAAGGGTTAAAGAGGGAGGACTTTTTTTTTTCCGGAACCATATTTCTATCTCTGAAACACCAGGCAGCTCATATGTACACATTTCTCTCCACTAAGACCTAATTTTCCACCATTTCCCTTGATTTGTGGCTCTCTTTTCCCCATTTCCTTGATTTAATGCCCAATTATTTTTTGTCCCATTGCCAGTAAAACAAAATATTTCATAACCGCTTCTATGAGGTTTTTAGGATACTATTTTAAATACATAACTTACACTCCTTATATTGCAAAATTGAGAGGAATCTCGTGAACATATGGATTCTTCATTTTTTTTCTCAACCAGCTGACCGAAACCTGACAGTTCAGAGTACTGAGCCAAACTTTGAACACATTTCCCGTGCTCTACTTTCAGGCTTTACCTCAACATCCTTGTCAGCATCACCACGAAAGCCCAAGTGAGCCCTCATTTCCCCTTCGCCATGTCCCCCACAGGCACTGAGACCTGAGTGACTGTTTCCACATCTGCCTGGTCCCACATCTGTCACCAATGACCGTGCAGTCCCCTCTGGATCACTGTGCTGATGTGTCTGTCCCTAGTAGCCTAGTATAGGGAAAGCAAATGTTTCAGATCAACTCTCTTCTAATTTTCTTACAGTTATGAAACTCTGGATTTCCATCTGTGTCCTAGAAACAGAAATTAAAGCTCCAGACCAATGGATCTGGCTTTACAATGTGGATAAGGGGAATCTAAGACATCAAGCGGCATGCCTTCTGACTGTTAAAATCCTTCTCCCAGTTTAAGCTTCCGTCGGCCTGATTTCTGCATGGGACATATATAAGGTTAGGAAAGAACCTTACAGAATCCCCTCTCCATATTCTTTGACAATCTCACTTCTTTTCCTCATCATCCTGTTTCATTGTCTATCACTCTGTCCTCAAAATAAAAGTAAAAGTAACTTTGCTTTGTGAAGTATGTGTCGACTTCAAGAAAGTGTACAGAAATTCTGGAAACACTCTGGGGTGTTCAGAAACCATTGTCACCAAACCTCTTCTGGAAATACGGTGACAGGATGCAGCCTCTTAAACCCAGGCCAGATCCTACAAGTGGATCACTGATTATTCAAGTGTATAGAACCCCAAGGTCAAGTGCATAGAACCCCACGTCAACTCCCGAGGTCTGCCATGCTGGCGTTGAAACCTCCATTTGAATTCTATCATCCAGAAGAGACAACTGACCTTAGACTAAGTCCCCAACCAAATGAACAGGACTGAGATTCAGGTCTATGATACGTGAGATCCAGAGAAACAGTGAGGAAAGAAATCAGAAAACAATGAGACACAAACCAGGCCTAATTACTACAGAGAGAAGAGGCCAGCAAAGCAAAATTGTAATGTTAGTTATAGAGAATTATATGGAGATTAGTTGGGGCTGGGTAAGAAGGAACTTTCAAGTCCGTCAAAGCAAGAAGCCTGATTAAGAGACCAGTGTCTAGTTAACATGGGGCTGGGCTGCACTATATTTTGTTCAGATCAGCCCTGGCTAACAGGACTGAAAGATTCTGAAGTCACTCACAGTATCCTGATACTTGACAGAGGCATCTGGGAGCCTGTGGGGGAAACTGGTAGAACCTTCTGCTCTGTGTGCCTATGGGAGCCAGAGGCTCAGCTGCAAAAATCTGCAAGCTTGACTTGAGTATAAAGGGTTAAATATATATATGGGTTATATATAATATGTCACCATATTTCCAGAATCAGCAGGACCCAGTGCAACTTGATGTAAATGGATACCATTCCTTCACACAAACATCGAAGCCAGGGAACAAAGGTCAGTGCCCACCCTGAATGAGGGTCTTATTCTCCCTGAAAAGCTAAGTTAACTGAGTGTTAACTTGCAGGGTCAGAAGAACTCACAGAGACCAGGGAGACAAGCAGACCATCCCAGAGCTCAGCTACATACGGCCTTGGCCTTCCAATCCTCCCACCTTTCTGAAAAATCCCACACTGAAGATTCTCACCAAGCCCAACCCAGTGAGGAGCTAAAGACAGCAAGCAATGATCACATGAGAATAGCTATTCATGATCAAGAATTGACAAATGGGACCTCATAAAGTTGCAAAGCTTCTGTAAGGCAAAAGATACTGTCAATAAGACAAAAAGGCCACCAACAGATTGGGAAAGGATCTTTACCAATCCTAAATCAGATAGGGGACTAATATCTACTATATATAAAGAACTCAAAAAGGTAGACACTAGAAAATCAAATAACCCCATTAAAAATGGGGCACAGAACTAAACAAAGAGCTCTCAACTGAGGAATACCGAATAGCTGAGAAGCATCTGAAAAAATGTTCAACATCCTTAATCATCAGGGAAATGCAAATCAAACAACCCTGAGATTCCACCTCACACCAGTCAGAATGGCTAAGATCAAAACTTCAGGTGACTGCAGATGCTGGCAAGGATGTGGAGAGAGAGGAACACTACTCCATTGTTGGTGGGAATGCAAGCTAGTTCAATCACTCTGGAAATCAGTATGGCGGTTCCTCAGAAAATTGGACATAGTACTTCCAGAGGATCCTGCAATACCTCTCCTGGGCATATATCCAGAAGATGTTCCAACTGGTAATAAGGACACATGCTCCACTATGTTCATAGCAGCCTTATTTATAATAGCCAGAAGCTGGAAAGAACCCAGGTGTCCCTCAACAGAGGAATGGATACAGAAATTATGGTACATTTACACAATGGAGTACTACACAGCTATTAAAAACAATGAATTCATGAAATTCCTAGGCAAATGGATGGATCTGGAGGGTATCATCCTGAGTAAGGTAACTCAATCACAAAAGAACTCACATAACATGTACTCACTGATAAGTGGATATTAGCCCAGAAACATAGATTACACAAGATACAATTTGGTAAACACATGAAACTCAAGAAGAATGAAGATCAAAAGGTGGACACTTTGCCCCTTCCTAGAGTTAGGAACAAAGCACACATTGAAGGAGTTACAGAGATCAAGTGTGGAGCTGAAACAAAAGTATGGACCAACCAGTGACTGCTGCAGCCGGGGATCCATCCCATAATCAGCCACCAAACACAGAAACTATTGCATACGCCAGCAAGATATTGCTGAAAGGGCCCTGATATAGCTGTCTCGTGTGAGGCTATACCAGTGCCTAGCAAACACAGAAGTGAATGCTCACAGTCAGCTATTAGATGGAACACAGGGTTCCCAAGCGAGGAGCTAGAGAAAGTATCCAAAGAGCTGAAGGGGTCTCCACCCCTATAGGTTGAAGAACAATATGAACTAACTAGTACCCCCCAGAGCTCATGTCTCTAGCTGCATATGTAGCAGAAGATGGCCTCATTGGCCATCATTGGAAAGAGAGGCCCCTTGATCATGCAAACTTTATATACCCCAGTACTGGGTGGGGAACGCCAGGGCCAAGATGTGGGAGTGGGTGGGTAGGGGAGCTGGGCGGGGGATGCGGGAGGGTTTAGGGGACTTTTGGGATAACATTTGAAATGTAAATGAAGAAAATATCTAATAAAAATTGGAAAAAAGAAAAAAAAAGAATAACTATTCATTAAGACAACATGTTCCCATCCTGTACAGGTGCTTAAAACATAAGAAGAGGGCTCAGCCTATGAAAAACTTACTGTACAAGTATGATAACCTGAGTTCAATTCCTAGAACCCACAGAAAATCTAGGTGCTACAGTGTCTGCCTGCAATCCCAGATCTGCAAAATAGAAGCCAGAGGATCCATAAAACTCAGTAGTGTAAATCAGTACTGTGAATGTTCTCTCTCTCTCTCTCTCTCTCTCTCTCTCTCTCTCTCTCTCTCTCTCTCTCTCTCTCTCTCTCTCTGTGTGTGTGTGTGTGTGTGTGTGTGAGAGAGAGAGAGAGAGAGAGAGAGAGAGAGAGAGAGAGAGAGAAGTAGGGAGAGAAACTTTTAAATGTAACAAAATGGTTTGGTTCTCATTTCAATTCTAGAAAAACATCACCCTCTTCTGCACGAGGCAGGTAGAGTTGCTCACACCCAATTCTGCAAGCCAGAAAGAGCCTGCTACCTTTCCCCTATATTTTCTAGAGGAATTTTTAAAGTTAATTAAGCAAAATGATAGGACCAAGGAGGATTTCTTCTCTTGTGACTCCTTAACTTTTTACTGTATCAGACATAACTGTAAAGCAAGGAAGCTGGTCTCATATAAAGGCAAAAGAAATTTATACAGAAAAATGAACACAGTTGATAGAGTTTTAGAGTACTAATAAATAATGCCTTTTTCTGCTTCACGTGGAGACGAAAACCAAATCAGAGAGATACTCAGGAATCACATAGATAGAATTGAAAATATCACCAATATTATTGATCATGAGGTTTTAAATCTGTGGACAAGGGACCTTGCTAATACATAATCACCCAGTTATTCACACTCAACCCACACAGACCTTCCCAAGGCTCAAGCCAAGAGATTTGCAAGCCAGAAAATGGTAGAATCGAGCCTGGAGAGCTGAGCCTCTCACTCCTGCTGTCCATGATTCTGTTATCCTTGGCCTTTGATGTGGAGGAGGGGATAAAGAAGGGTACCAATGCTACTCCAGAGGGCAGCCTTCCAAACAGGCCTATCCTCAACCAAGGAAAGGGTCATCTGACCTATCCTAAGTGGACATCTTGGGACACAGTCTGTTTTAGTGGTGTGCTTGTTACTTGGGGAGCCTGTCTAGAGCCTGCAGTTTATTCAGTAGATACCACTTGTCATGGCAATTTCATCCCTACATGTGGAATAATCAGGAATTCTTAGAGTAGAGCAAGTAGACAACTGTTTAAGGTCGGGATGAAAATAATAACTGAAAGACAACCAGGGGCCTTGTGCAAGCTACACACTGATGCTGAAATTTGATTGGTGTTTACCTTTTAGTAACATTGGGAATGAAGACAAAGTCACTGTAATGAGACTTTCCAAAGCAAAAAATGCGACCTTATGGGATGACTCTCTCTTTCTCTCTCTCTCTCTCTCTCTCTCTCTCTGATGACTTTTTAAAGCCACATCTAAGTATATGAACTTATCTCACAATATAATTAAGAGGCTGAAGTATTGGTTCTTCTGTAATATTTGTTTATGAGCAGGAACATATGGAGTCTCGGTGCAGAACTCTTCTTTGCATCACCCAAACACATAACTGGCATGGGTAAAGGATTTATAGGTTAGCAACTTTGAAGAGGAGAGCTTTTGTTTGATAAAATTTTGGTACAACTACAGGAAAATGATACTGACTGCATTGTGGGGCATCAAGCAAATATGTGTGGGAGGTTTAAGTGACAGTGGGACTCTCAGCAGGGAATGAGTACAGGCTGTTCATCAGGAAAGGCTCAAATGAGCAAGCCATCTCTAACCACACCGTAGCTCCAAAAGCACGAGTCGTTGTGTTTTCTACATCTTTCCACTGTTGGCCATTAACTCTGTGAGACTGTGAAGCCGTCTCGCAGATGCTGCAAATTGGTAATGGACTTTGGGAGGTGGACAGGGAGAGAAGGCAGACATTGAGATGGGAAGAGAAGCTAGACACTCAAGAGGCAAAAGCAGGTTCTGAAGCCACAGCTTTAACCCCAGGGGATGGGGATGGAGCTGGGGAGGCAGCTCAGTGGGTCAGGGTCAGGGCATTTGCTACACATGCATGAGGGCCTGAGGTCAGACCTCCAAAATCTGTATAAACAGCAGGGTATGGGGGCTGGAGGGATGGTGTCTGGTTTAAAGCACTTGTTGCTTTTGCAAAGGAACTGGTTGGTCCTCTCATGGCATCTGCCAGTACTCACATGGGTGACTCACAAGCCTCTGAAACTCCAGAGCCAAAGGATCCAACATACTCTTCTGGCCTCTGCAGACACTGCATACACATGGCACAGGCATGCAGGCAAGACACATAAATAAAAATAAATAAATAAATCTTTTGTTGAAGGCTGTGCCATGGGTTAACCTTAGTGCTGGGCAAGGAGTACAGAGATAAGAGGACACCTCACTCTCCAGGACTTGTTAGCTACCAGACAAACCCCATGTTCAGTGAGAGACCAGGTTTTAAAGGAATAAGAGTATGAGAGCAGAACACCCACCTCTAACCTCAGCATGCACAGACACACCCTACAGACACATGCACACACACACAAACATACACACACAGACATAACCTGTGTCATTGTACACAAACAGAGGGACATACCCTACACATATACACACACATACACACAGAGACATACCCTACACATACACACACAAACCATACACATATGCACATACACACACAAACATATACACACAAACACACAGACATAACCTATTTACACATACATACTTTACACATACACACAGAGAGATATGCACTACATATACATACACACACATATATACACACAAAGACATACTCTACACATACACATAAACACACACAGAGAGATATACCCTACACTCATACACAAACACACACACAAACATATCTTACACACATACACAGAAAGACACACACACACACACACACACACACACTCACTATAAGACATACACCAGACAGACACTCACATAAAAAATGAATTACTTGATTAAAAATAAAACCTTAGTTGTTGGAGAGATCTTGTCTCTTCCCAGTAGAGATCGGGATCTCTGAACCTGGAATCAGGGGCTGAGAGAGACAAACACTGAACGGCTGGGGAAAGCAGGCTAAGTGAGTTTATGATGATCAGAAAGAAATGAAGTTATTGCATTTGAAGCTCCTACATCCTCCTAAAAAGAATGAGAGGCTGAAAGGTGTTGAGAAATAAGGCAGTGGGAAGCTGGGATAAATGACACTACTGTAATGTAGGCCTGAAGACATCGTAAGAGATAGGATGACAGGTATGGGTGACTCAGGCACTCTGGAAGCTGAGGCAAAAGGATTGCTTAAAGTTCCAGATCTAACTGGGCTACAAGAGCGAATTCCAGGTCAGTCTTAGCTTTGGCATAAGATTCTGTCTCTAAGAAACAAGGGGGCGTTTCTTATTCCTATCAGAGAACAGTGACATTTAGGACATCGCCCCTGACAGAGTGAGGCTTAGTGGCTCCCATCTGTGTCGTGCAGGCGGGGAACACAGAGGTCCCCAGAGCCACATTAGCATAATACACTGCTCCTCTATGACATCCTGGAGGGCTCCCATTAGAACTCAGACTGTTCACCCCTCTGTTAGGAAGATATTTTGACTGCTGTCCGGAAGGCAGGAACAGCTGGGCTGTTAAAGTCAACAGGCTCCCACTTCCACACAGACCAGACTGTGTCATAATTGGAAATGTGAAATATGCCTTCCACTACTCAACTCTCGGGGCTGAGGAGGCTTGTTTTTTCCTCCAAATCCCAGAAAAGACCAGTGCCAGGCTAAAGTAGATGCCCCAGTTTTGTGTGCTCCCTTCCAGAGTACCCTAAAAATCTTCTGGGCTCAATAGCTCCGTTTGGGAAAGAGGGATATAAACATGGCGGAGGAATGCAGGGACGCCAGGCCGTTGAAATGGACCGGGTCAACACGTTAGTCTCACACAGGTAACAGCTTCGGGCCTTCAGGACTCTGCTCAGATGCCACCGATTCTGTGAGAGCCTCCCAGGGATCTCAAGGTGTCCTCGCTTCTCTAAGGCTAAAAAGGCCCAGAATGCCAGCGTTTGCACAGAGACATTACCGAAATCCAGATGGCTTTTCTGTGTGCTACAATCTTTGCTGAGCCTTCCTTCAGCCTTTACCTTTGGGGCCCGTCTCCTTTCATCTCTCCTCAGCCTCCCACTGCTCCTCCTCACCTCCTTCCCTCTAATGTAGAACCTACTCCTTTCCCTGACTCAGCTTGTGCATCATGTGACTTGTTCTTCTGCTGCACTGTTGACCGAGGAAGGTGGATCCCCTCTGCCCCGCCCTGCCTGTCCTTCCCCACGACACACAGTGTCTGGGGTCTGAGAGTCCAGTGCAAAACGGAGACTTTAGGCTCTACCATTAGAAATTGCAATGTGTTTCTCCCCGGATATCCAAAGAAATCAGATACATCTCGAATAGCTAGGATTACTTGTCTACCAGAATCCATCACCAGAGCTACTAAAGAGACAAACATTTCTCCTGTTGCTGTAACTATGAACTGAGCACACTACCCTTCCTGAAGGGTAAAAAACTACTGTAGACAGTGCTTTCTCCCCAGTGTCTTGGTTTCTTTCTGGCTTATTTTGGGGGCAGAATGAAGGATGAGTGAAAGAATTATTTCACCACATGGACACATACATACATACATACATACGACACTAGATAGATAGATAGATAGATAGATAGATAGATAGATAGATAGATAGATAGATACATACATACATACATACATACATACATACATACATACATACGACACTAGATAGATAGATAGAAAGAAAGATAGATAGATAGATAGATAGATAGATAGATAGATAGATAGATAGATAGATAGATACTATTTTTCTCCCTGACAAGAATGCAAGCAGCATTTTCTGTCCATCAGGATCTATCCCAGGGAACAGCCCATGTGGTTGTTCAAGAGCTACTTAAGGCATGTGACATGACCCTCCACAGGTCACATGGCCTCTGTTCCCTGCCATCACCTTTCTCTAGTTACTAAGGACTGAGTGTAATGCTTCCAAGAACTGACCAGAAAGTTCTCTACAGAGCACACAGGATGCTGTAACATCTTGGGGGTCAAAGCCAGCAAAGATCCCTCCCCTCCCCTGTTCTACAGTCATTCAGAAAGTGCCTAGACCCTTGAGCAAAGAAATCAGTTCCGTGGTCACTTAGCATCTGCAGTAAAGCTATTGACAGCTCTGTCCTAACCTTCGCCAAGGCTTTTGACCCCCAGCCAAGATCCAGACCGTGGCCAGGAAGAAACGGTGAGGGGCCGGTCCAGGAGCCTGACTCCTCGATAATTATTTGGCTGAGTGTATAGACAGGAAGCATTAATAATTCCAGTTCCTTTTTACAGACAAGACTCATGCCCCCAAGCCAGAACAGCCAACCAGCCATGGCTCCACACCAACACCAAGCAGAGGCAGATGCTGTCAAGCGTTGGTTAGCACTGCAATCTATTTTGTTTGGTTTCTGGGAAATTTTTTGCAGCATCCCAAAAGAGAAAAACAGCAAATGTGTTAGAAGCAACAAAAGATTCTGATCACCCTGGTCTCCACCTCAGTCCTTCTCACAAGGCATTGTTTCCCATGCCCTATCCTCCATCCCTGGGCCCTGATGAGAAGCCCCGGAAAACAACTGAGAGGACAGGCAGGCAAGTTGAAGAGCAAATCTGTTCCTGTGAGGCCTCTTGAAGAGAGCTGCTTTCTTTTTCTGAGTGTAGATAATGGGCTAAGGGATCAGAATGAAGCCTGACAAGAAGCCTGTCAGTATTTCCAACCCTCCTGGTCTTTAAATATTCAAACACCATGATGTTGAAGGATCTTTGACTTTTCTCTTCATTTTCTTCCTCCGAATGTCAACAAACACTGTGTTTGCCGAGTGAAGAGTACAGCTCCGCCTCTCCTTGTAAAATAAAAAGAGAGGCAACATGAGAAAGAAGATAAAAAGATAGGAGAGAAGCTGAAGATGCTTCAGGCTGCCCTGAAGGAAGGGACCACAAGTTAGAAAAGAAGGCAGAAGTTGAGGAAGGCCTTGCAGAGCTACAGCGGTCTCACAGAGACCTCGCAGTTCTGTGCTTCAGTTTATAGGGAAGGAAATTAAGGCCAAAGTCACTTTAAGTAGGATCACAAAGACAAATTTAGAAAATAAGTAAAACTAGTTTAATTTCTCAAGCCTGAATCAAATTTCTTTTTACTATGATCTTGATCTCCTTACAGAAAAAGAAGAAAAAAAAAAAATGTTTCTTGCAGTCTGACACAAATGTGATCTGCTCTATCTGTAAGCATTTATTGAACCCCTACTGTGATGGTTAATCTTCACTGTCAACTTGACTGGCTTCAGAATCACCATGGAAACACACTTTTGATTGTGTCTGTGAGGTTATTCCCAAAAGGGTTTAACTGAAGGGTAGGTGGCTCCTCCCATGAGCTAAAGTCCTAGATGAGAAGAAGAGGAGACAAAATAAGAGAAGGCAAAGTTGCAAGTGAGCCATATTCCTCCCTCTGTGTCCTGCCTGCAGATGCACTGCCAGCCAGCCCTGTAGCCACGCCTCCTTCCCCATGGCGGACTATGTCCCTCTGTGAGTCAAACTAAAGCCCTTCTTCATTAAGTGACCTCTGTCATGGACTTTGTCAGGGCAATAAGAAAAACAATACACTATAATTAAATGTGTCTTTTACAGCCCTAGGTGTTGAGAAAAAGAAACAAACAAGACACAGTCTCAAGGAGTTCTCAGACAGCAAAATAGTATTAACATACCACAATGCTGCCATTATTGTGACCATGGAGTGTTTGCAGGACCAGATATATAACTTAGAGATCCTGTTGTAAAAACAAAACAAAAAATAAACCATGCTGGTCCTTTGTTCAAAATGCATAAACCAAATGCAGAGCCCCTTTGAGTCATGGCAACTCCTCAGATCACGTGTCCAAGAAGGCTGACACCCCGGGCATTGGATAGCATTTTGTAGAGGAAACAGTGATAACGTTGAGCACAAAAAGAGAAGTTCTCCCTGTTAGCTAGAACAGGGAGATCATATCCAGGGAAAGATTTGTCTAAAGTCACAGAGATGGAAGTACACAGTACAGTCAGCGTATTCAAGAAACTGAAACAAATTTGATGTGGACAGGGAATGATCCGTAAGGAGGAGAAAAAAAAAACAAGAAAGAAAGCTGTCAAAGGAGACCCTTTTCATCCAGGTTCTTTTAAACTCTAGGAGAAGCAGTTACAGAGTAGATATTGGTAAGCTGTCCTTGACAATGCCCAGAGATACATACGATCCAGTAGGTAACTTTGAAAAGAACTCTGGGCAGCAGAGGCAGTGTGGATGGGAGGAGAATGAACCTGAAGATGGTTGGGATGTCAGTGTGATGGTCCAGCTGAACCAAAGAGGAAATGTCCAGAGGGCATCAAATTCTTAGGAAAGATTCCTGGACGGTGTCAGAGACTTGAGGTTCACCCATAGACTCAAGCAAATGATGCATGAACTGTGACTGTGCTAACCTCAAGTGAGGATGAGAGTGAGCTTCAAAAGCAAAGATGCAGGTGGGGGAAAGATGCTTCAAAAGTTGGTGCTTTCAGAAAGAGGCCACTGGGAATCCAAGAGAGCAGAAGGAAGGAAGGAAGGAAGGAAGGAAGGAAGGAAGGAAGGAAGGAAGGAAGGAAGGAAGGAAGGAAGGAAGGAAAGAAGAAGTAACCTAACACAAGAGTCAAGATAAGGGCCATGGTGCCTGATGTAACCGACAAAAGTAATGGAGGCTGTAATGTCCAAAGAACAGACATGGTCAGTGATGGATTTCAAGCAATGGTGGCGCACGATCGGAGATAATAGAAGGCTCTGCCCATGTCTCTACTCATCCTGTGGCTGATCGCCAGTGTAAGCCACGGGAGTCTGAATCACTGGTTTCCTCTGAAATGAGGAAGGTCTTTGTTTGGTTTGAATGTTTCAGTCACCTCCAAAGTCTGTTGAAATTCTTCCCCCCCAAGGGACAATGTTGGGAGGTGACTTAGGAGGAAAAAATTCCTCACAGGAGGCTCTTCTCTATGAGCAAGATCATAAGAGAGACCCCAGAGAGTTAGCTCACCCCTTCCACCACTGATGACACACGAGAAGAAATGATCTGCAAGCCAGACAGAAGGCTCTCACCAGACACCACGTCTGATGACACTTTACCTTAGACTTCTCAGCCTCTAGAACTGTAAAAAGATAAATCTCTGCTTACTTCTAAGCCACTCAATTTGCAATAGTTTTTGATAGCAGCCTAAACAGACTGAGACTCAGCCCATCATGGCTCCCATGCTTGCCTACAGCAGCTGTTGGAAGGGATCTGACCGTGTTAAGGATGGGGATGGCTATCTGCTGCAGTTCCCTTCCTTCCTTCCTTCATCCCCACAGACTGGCACAGTGGTTCCCTGGCTCTGCAACCACTCACTCTTTACTCCCATCAATCTTAAAAGATTCTCATGAGGACCCCGATGGAAAGACCACCTTACGCTGTTGTCAGGGATAGCCCCACTGTTCACTCTTCTGAGATGATAATTAACCAATCTGTCTTGGGCATTGTAATAGTTTCTCCTTAAAGCTCCCTTGGGTATTTACAAGCCAGGCCCACACTATATCATAGAAAAAGACCCCCTGCTCCCTAGCCTCTTGAGTCCCAGAGAGCTCCTACCCCTTCAGCTACTAGAAGGCTATATAAAACTCCCTATTTACTGAGCCTCTACTGTGTGTCAAGTATTACACTCCATTATCCTGTTTTCCCCCAATTCTATTAGTATATTGTTCTATTACCTGAGAAAGGACACCAGACCAACCAACACTCATACAATGCTGTTAGAAAACTTGTCCTCAGGAGATGAGAGCAAAGTCTGTTCACCATTAATATGGGGCGATAAACTGAAAACACAATTCTAAGTTTAGTTAGTGGGCTGATTCCTTTAGCTGGGTGAGCTGATTATAAATGGTCTGACAGGATTCTTTATAAGTACAAGGATGAGAAGTTACTTACAGGAGCACGAGTGACCCAAAGGCAGCTTTTTTCTTACTTATTAAAACCCATTTCTCCTACAGTGAGACAAATCACAATCATGACCCACTCCATACTTGGAAATGCACAGCAGCAAGCTGCAAGCTCGGGCTTATTCTCAGATGCTGTTGCTGCTGATTGACCTCCCTCCATTACGACTAGTAGATGCCCACATCCTAGCTGTTGATTAAACATTTTTCTATCTGCCCTGATTCTGGCGAAAATGAAGCTGAGATAAGTTAAACAATATGCCAATAGACAGCCAGCTACTGAATGGAAAAGCCAGGATTCCCTAGCCAGCTGCAGCTCCACAACCCAACATCCCAGTGCCAGAATTCTATATACTGCGACTCTGCCACCTCACCCTATGGGTTTCTGTGCAGATATCTGGTGGTCTTCCCCCAGAAGGTCCATGATGGAAATGTGAAGTTGATTCCTTTGAACTGCAGTAACACATAATGAGGAAGAAACATCAGGGCAAAGAGAATCCTTAACTCCACTTTTGAGCATGTCAGGGATCTCAGGCATACAATCTCAGGTATCCTCCACTTGTTACTATGGTGGAGAATACAGGGCTCAATTTGGTGCTGCTGCTGGTGGTAGTGGTGGTGGTGGTTTCTATTTGATTTGGCTTGATATATATATATATATATATATATATATATATATATATATATATATATATATTCTGTGAACTTGTTTCTGGTTCCTAGGAAATGACCATAAATAAGCATGTTTTCCAATTCCAGGCTGTACTCAAAATATTGAACAGCTGGTGACCCTCATGAATGTGAGACAATGGACCAGCCTAAACACTAGCCACATAAAGGGAAAGTCTGAACTGGTAAAAGCACAAATAACCAATAATGTGTTCTTCTGGAAAATAATATCCAACAAACAAGAAACAGCAAGAGGCATGCCAGCAGCCTTGCCCTGCAGCTGCTACAAGGCTGGGCATGGGAACAGTGGAGCTTGGCTGAGCACACTCCCTGCCTTCTGCCTCACCGAGGCTCTGAGCTCAATATGTGGCCTGTGCTGGCAGCTGCAGTAGCAGCCGCAAACCTGTATGGGGTGTGGATGTCACAGTCATAATACAGAACTGCTAAGCCATGGCTGTGGAGAAGGGTGTATTATTAGCATGTATGACTTGTGTATACTACGGGGTTCAGAGAATCCACATCATAACAAGCTCCCCAGTAGATCCTGACAAGTGCCAAGTTGAGAGCTATGCCACCTCACCTAAACTTTAAAACATACAAAAGTGGGCAAATCTGTCTTTCTGACTAAGGGAAAGTAGGAACCTTATGCCATTAAAAAGAAGTAAACGAGAACAGAAGGTAAGGAAGCTATCAATCCCAAACGTGGAATTCTATCCCAACTCAGCCCCTTAATAGGCCTTGGCCGAGTCATTTAATGTGTCTACAAATCTGTTTTATAATCTGTAAAGTATCAAACATGACACACTGCTCAATGGAGATAAATCTTAAATCAAAACTAACTTTGGGATGATGCCTTATGTCTATTAGCAGCTGGCCAGAACACTCAGCTGCCAATGAGTTCTCTTACTCAAACAAGTGGTGGGGAATGTCACCGTGAGAGGGACAACTTCATCAGCGGGTAACTTCATTGACTGTGTGTGTTCTCGGCGACAGCGACAATGGCAAGGTTATCTGAATCCAATCACAGGCACAGTTGGGGAGCAACAGATACAGAGCTCAGAGCCAGTTCTTCAGGGACAGAGTGTCACCAAGGAAGACAGACTTGTTCCTCATAGCAATGTTCCCCTAATTAACCTTTCCTCTGAGAGACAGCAAGTGCTGGAACATCATGCCATGCAACACTAATCAAGACTTCTAAGTGTGTGTCTTATGTAATCACATACCAGAGTGAGTTTCTCCAAGACGGGCCAAAGAATGCCCAAGTCCCTTCACAAAAGGATGGGGGAAAGAGAAAACACCAAGCACCAAGGGCAGAGTGGATACCAGGCCCAGTGATGATCAGAGATGGACATGTGTGATGTGTGACTTACAGAAGTTTCACAATGACTGTGCATGTTTGTGTGTGTGTGTGTGTGTGTGTGTGTGTGTGTGTGTTGCTATAATTAACAACATGCAGATTCTGATTCAGAATACAGCTTGACACTTAGCACCTCTGTATACTCCTGGGAGAGCTCAACACTGTACTTCAATGGCCCCTTAGGACAATATAATAATGTTTAACATAAGGATGGAAGCCTGGCTCCAATCTTAGTGACGCTATGACATAGGCTTTGAGAAAGTTAGTTTCCTTGCCTAAACTTGTTTCCTGATCTGGAGTATAAGAAAACTGTGCACCTTCCACAGAGACCTTAAGGGTTCTTCATGGAATATGAACTAGTACTTAGCCGAGTGATTATCACATACTAAGCCCCGTCCCCAAGAGGGCAGTCGCAATAAACACCATGCACAACAGAGTAAGACAAAGGTAAGGAGAGTCCAGTAGTGACGTGATTGTGGTTGCCAAGATACACTGCCACCTCCCAGCACCTTGGTTCCTCTGACTTGTCTTTTTTTTTGCCTGGAAGCTTGAGTGTCCCTCTGTCATGCTCTCT